>CATIWR010076562.1:0-38558 GCA_949677035.1 Omphalea diandra | reverse complement strand
TCATATTAATACAAAAAACTAGCTCATACATCTGATACAAACATGTTGAATGTTGTTTTACAGCTCATTGTCCTCACAAATACACAACCACCATGCTGTCACAGAGGCATGGTTATAGGTTCAGCTTTTTACCAAAAAACTACTAACAAATCTCTTCAAAAATATTTTCTTAAAGTCTTCTAGAAGTATGTCAATGACCAACATGTTTTGGGGACTATTGTTTGAAAGTGAGAAGCTGGGGGGAGTTAGTAAGGAGGAAAGGGAGAGACAGGTGTTTAGAGATGTTGATGCATGTTGGTTTATGGACCTGGGATTTAAAGGGGCTGATTACGCATGAAGCAATGGGAGGAGGGGACTGGTCTGATCTACGAGCGACTTGATCGCTTTTTGGCAAACAATTACTGGACGGAGCAGGACCCAAGTGCAGTTGTTTCTCACTTGGCAAGAATATCTTCAGACCACTACCCTCTATTTCTTGAGTTTGATGTTAACAAGCTTCATGTTGTCGGTAGAAAAAAGCCATGGAGTTTTGAGGCGATGTGAGTGAGGGATAGCTTGTGTGAGAATGTTATTGCCAATGCTTGGAATAGGTCTGATTTATGTAATAGTTCGGTGGAGGATAAAATTAAAGGCTACGCCGTAGCACTACGAAATTTGAGTTGAGAGTGCTTTGGGGATATAAGGAGGCAAATTAGAGGAAAAACAAAAGAATTACAAGCCTTACAGTGTCAAGTTAGCAAGGGTGAAATTGATTTTTTGTGTAGGGATCTAGAGAGGGAAGTCAATGAGTTGATGCTGAAAGATGAAATTCGATGGAGGCAGGTCTAGGGCGGTGTGGCTTATAAAAGGGGACCGAAACACAAAGTTCTTTCACGTTAAAGCTTTAGAAAGAAGGAGAACAAATCATATCTTAAGGCTGAAGGATAGTAATGAATTGTGAAGAAATAGAGATGAAAAAATTGAGAAGGTCATTTATGACTACATATCTGAGTTATTTTCCAGTTTCACGCGTTCAAATCTTTCTACTATCTTAGAAGTGATAGAGTCTGAATTTGATGACCAGATGGTGGAGAGCTTACAGAGGACGTACACTGAAGACGAAGTTTTGAGAGGCTTGAAGCAAATGCACCCGTGTGAGGCTCTAGGGCCCGACAGTATTCCTGTCCTTTTCTATCCTTCTCATTAGCGTATTGTTGTTCATGATGTTATTGATGTTGTTTTGAACTTCCTAAATAATGGTATTATGCTTCCTAATGTGAATCATACTTTTGTCACTCTCATTCCTAAAGTTAAGAGCCCTGAATCTATGAAAGATTTGCGCCCTATCAGCCTATGTAATGTGATCTACAAAATTATGTCTAAAGTGCTAGCCAATAGTTTGAAATTTATTCTGCCTAGTATTATTGATGAATGTCAGTCTGCTTTTGATCCTAACAGGCTTATAACTAATAAATCCATAGTTGCTTTTGAACATTTTCATTCCATGAAATATAGACTCAAAGGTAAGAAAGGACACTTGGCTTTTAAGTTAGACATGAGTAAAACCTATGGTAGGATTGAACGAAGTTTTTTGGAGAAAGTCATGGAAAAAATGAAATTCCCTTCACAATTTATTAGTTGTTTTATGTGTTGTCTGTCGTCAATTTCTTTTTCTTTTCTTATTAATGGTTTTCCTAAAGGTTTCCTTCGACCTAATCGAGGACTCTGATAAGGAGATGCTATTTCCCCCTATCTGTTTATGTTGTGTGAAGAAGGTTTTTCATCCCTTATTAGGGGTGCTATGTCGAAAGGTGAAAGTCATGGTTTAGATGTGTGCCGGAGGAGCCCAAACATCTCACACCTGTTCTTTGTAGATAAATACATCCTATTTGCCCATGTGACTCTTGAGTGTCAGAAAATTTAACCAAATTCTTACAGTATACTTGCAGGCCTCAAGGCAAGTTAGTTGGAATGTGCAAGCTTCAGTACGAGTTGAGACTAAAGGTTTACTTAATGTCGAAGAGGTAGATCATCATGTGCGATTTTTGGGGCTTCTAGGCTTAATTGGACAGTCTAAGAAGGTTTTCTTTAATTTCTTAAAAAGAGGGTATGAAAGAAAACTATAAGGTTAGAAAGAAAGGTATTTGTCCAACGCGGGCAAAGAGATTTTGATTAACGGTAGCTCAATCGATATGAATTGTTTTTCCTTGCCTAAAACCTTCTGCGATGAGATTCAAGGGATTATTAGTCGTTTTCGGTGGGGTGATAAGGATTCTAGTTGTAAGGTCCATTTGGCTAATTGGGATAAGCTTTATGTCGCTAAGAGTGAAAGGGGCTTAGGTTTTAGGCATCTGAGATGCTTTAATTTGGCACTTCTGGCGAAACAAGGATGGCGTATAATTCGATACCCCAATTCCTCATATGCTAAGATTCTTCAAGCCAAGTACTTCCCATGTGTTGACTTTCTTGATGCAAGAGATAGGTATTGCCCTAGCTATTTTTGGAGGAGTTTATAGGAAGCAAAAGAATTGCTGAAGGATGGCTTATTGTGGAGTGTAGGGAATGCAAAAAATCTTCACATCTGATGTGATAAATGGCTTTCAAATTTACCGTTAAAGCAGTCTTTAGTTGCACGTTACCTTCCTTACGATGCAAAAGTGTGGGATATCATTGATACTAATACCCTTCAATGGTGCAAAGGGTTGATCCCTGATGTCTTCCTTCCTTTTGAAGTGGAAGAGATACTGAAGATTCCTTTAAGCCCAAGACTGCCTAATGATGTTCAATACTGGCCTTTGGAGAAGTGAGGAATTTGTACAGTCCATTCGGGGTAGTACCTAGCCAGAGCATCATAAGGTCTGGAAAATTGCCTAGAGTTGCCATATCGAAACATTAAAACATTTCATGTAGCGACTAATGTCATGTTGTCTCCCAACTTATGCTAGCCTTCGACGAAGAGGGGTTGTCTGTCAGCTGGCTTGCCCACGGTGTGGCGAGGAGGAGGAAAATGAAATGCATATATTTATTCATTGTCCACAGGTAAAAGGACTTTTGTTTATTGGCCCTCTTGGTCTTCAAGATAGCAACGAGTTTAGAGGATTGGTTGTGGACTTGATTATGCTGTTTTGCTATCTGCTATGGAAAATTTGGAATGATAGAAACAGGCTTGTACATGGTAGGTATTGTAAACCTCCTATAATGCTTATCCAATTTCCAGTTGACAGGCACCAAGGGGTTCCAGCAACAAGCCCAGCCTTAATGTGGTTAACATGGTGAATTTCCCAACAGTTCTGGGTCCACTTCACCTTCTAGTGTAGGACATCTTACTTTTAGCATCAGAGTTTAGTTCTTGTCTTTTTGTTTATGTTAATAGAATCGCTAGTAAGGTGGCTCATGTTGATGGAAGAGGTTCCATCTCACATTGTTGCCCTTGCCTTAGCCGAGGCCGTTTTCTAATGTGGCTGTTTTCTTTAGGGAAAAAAAAAGAAAGTTGACTGTTTGATTAAACAAATAAAGAATAAAAAGAAAATGTCTTAATTGTTCAAAGAGTTGAAATTTGATTATCCCTAAGTCAAAACAAGGATACATGTTTTTTTTTTAATTAAAAATCTCATAAATTTACTTAAAAAAAGTAATTAAAATTACAAGAACATGTCGCCAAAATAAAACTAGATTACTTAATGGCAAAATTTATTTGATCTTTGACCACCACCAAATGTGGCTATCTGTCCATTAGCAATGAACCACTAGAATCCCACATTAGAAAAATGAAAAAGACTATTATTTATTCTCAAGTGTCCAGCTATAGTCAACTCAATTTTAAGTGACTTTTATGAAATATAGTATTTTAGTTTTAAGTGTATCTACATGCTTATGCAATTGGTCTTATTGGCATTACCATATGGTATTATAGAATTATTAAGATTATAACACAAAGGTGTTAGCAGAGTGAGCGGTTCAATTTTTTACCAAATTTGAATAAATTGAATTTTTTATACTTAAAATCAAACTAAATCAAAATTTTTGAAAAAATTGATTTAGGTCACCAATAAACTTCAGTTCCATGGCCTCTTTCATGACTAAATGTGAACATAACTAATTTCTTAGAAATTTGTGACTTTTTGTCAAAATGGAATGTCTATAAATATAGTAAGATTACGCCTCTTCACCTTCACTCTTAAGGACAAAACTAAGGTATCAATTCTTTAGAACCTGGAAGTATCACTACTTAGGATCAACCCTCTCGAGCCTTCTTAGCTAAACACTTCCCTCTATAAAAAATGGCTAGACTTAGAAAACAAATCACAACTTTCAGCCAATTGGATAAGGAAACTTAGAATGAGGCTTGGGAAGGGTTTAAAGATCTTTTGAGAAGGTGCCCAAATCATCAAATCAAGATCACTATAGATGCAACAACGAGAGGATCTCTACTTGATAAGATGACCGATGCAACCTATGATTTGATTAAAAATATGGCAAATAATAATTACCAAGCCCATGAAAGTACTTTGCAAAAGAAAGTAGTGGAGATTCACAACATGGAAGCCCTCCAAATCGTACAAGTTCAGGTATCTACCTTGTCTAAACTGTTGAATGCTTTTATGTGTAATGTTGTGTCTTCTTTTTTCGTGCAAGTTGTGTGTGAATTTTGTAGGGAAAATGGGCATAAGAGTGTTGATTGTCAAGTAAGGAATCCTTTTGCTAAAGAGCAAGTAAACTATGTGGGAAACTTCAACCATCAACCTAATAATCCATACTCAAATATTTACAATCTGGGTTGGCATAATCACCTAAACTTCTATTGGTCCAATAATAACACCCTAAACCCCAAAGCTCAAGGAGCACCACCTTATTGTTAACCCACCACCAAACTACTAACCTCAAGAAAAGAAATTGAGCTTAGAAAACCTCTTAAAGAAATTCATAACCTCCGACAATTATAGGCTAGAACAATGTGAAGAGAACGTGAGGAGAATCGAGACTAAAATGGATCAAGCTAATAAAAATCACTCCTCTTCCATCCATAACCTTGAGATTTAAATAGGACAAATAGCTAATGCCCTTAGCTCTAGATCCCAAGGTACCTTGCCTAATAACTCCAAAACCAACCATAAGGACCAAGTGAAAGCCATCACTTTATGGAGTGGTAAGGAACTTCAACCAAGGGAAGAGAGGGAAGAAAAAAAGGAAGAAGGAAAAGTGGAGTATAAAGAAGAAGAAACCACTTTAGAGATCAAACCTAAAGAAAAGGTAAAACCATATGTACCTTTTTTTCCCTTCCTTTTAAGGCTTAAGCAAAGTTCGGTGGATAATCAATTTGTAAAATTTTTGGATATGCTCAAGAAAATCCAAATCAATATACCATTTCTGGAAGTGCTTGTCTAAATGCCTAAATATGCAAAGTTTATGAAGGACATACTTTCAAAGAAAAGCAAATTGGAGGAATGCAAGAGAGTCATCTTGACTGAGGAATTTAGTGTGAGCTTACTCAATAAGTTGCCTCCTAAAAGAGGAGATCTAAAGAGTTTTGCTATACCTTGTGATATCGATCATGTTTCCTTTGAAAAAGCTCTTTGTGATATAGGATCTAACATCAACTTAATGCCTTTGTCTATTTTTGAATGGTGAAATGAAATCCACTAAGATGTCTCTTTAACTAGCAAATAATTCAATTATCTATGCTAAGGGAATTGTAAAGGACGTGCTCATCAAAGTAGATAAGTTCATCATCCAAGTGGACTTTGTAGTTGTTGATATGGAAGAGGATATAAAGATTCCATTACTCTTAGGATAACCATTCTTAGCAAAAGGTAGTGCTTTGGTTGATGTTAGGGAACTTACTAGAGGAAGATGAAGAGGTGGTTTTCAATATATCAAGGGAATGAAAAAGCTTATAGAGGATGAATGGTACTTGAGGAAAGATGTTATCGAAGATGGCACTAAAGAATTCTTTTGAGAAAAGTTAGGAACTTCTAAAATAAAAATAGTGGTCAAAGTGACTACCAAGGAAGGAAAAGGGGAAGACACCAAAGAGGTGAGTATTCCAACTTTAGAAACTTGTAATGCTCACTCTTCTTCTTTTATTGAGCCTTTAAACTATTAGAGATATCATGAGGTAACACCACCTTCAATTTTTAAACCCCCTTACCTTGAGCTTAATTCGTTGCCTCTTCACCTTAGGTATGCATTTTTGGATAGTGATGAGACCTTACAGGTTATCATTTTTAATGAGCTTACCTAAACACAAGAGGAAAAGTATTAAGGGTGTTGAGGAATAAGATTAGAGCCTTAGGGTGGACTATAACGGACATTCGAGGGATTAGTCCTTCTCTTTGTATGCATAAATTTTAATGGAGGACAATCACAAACCTACTATAGAATACCAAAGGAGGTTTAACCCTAACATGAAAGAGATGGTTATGATGGAAGTAGTTAAATACCCTATTTTGGATAACCCATAGGTTATTCTAGTCCAAGTAGTTCCTATGAAATGAGGGATGACAGTAATGACCAATGAAAATAATGAGCTTATCTTTACTAGGACTGTGGTGGGCTGACGAGTGTATATTGACTTTAGGAAGCTAAATTCCACAATCCATAAGGATCACTTTCCCTTACCCTTTATTAATCATATGTTGGAAAGACTTATAGGTCATGTGACATCCCATTTACTAATCATTCCTAAAGTAGGTGCATGAACTCATTCATAAGACATGGAATCTTAAGGTGACACAACATCATTAAAATTCTCTCACGCCATCCATTGACATTAAAAGACCTTCCTTTAATTAGTTAGAACACTATGTATCTTTATTGGACTAGGTTGGTTTAACCTAAGTCATGAACCTCTTTTGATCTTGATAATAGAGTTGATCAGTACTAATACTTTCATTTAGTGTTTAGTTGCAAATTATAGGTTTTTTTATTTTTTATTAGAAGTTAGATAGAATTCAAAATCTCCAACCTTGTTAAGTTCACTCAAATTCACGGTGTGTATATTATAAGTTATGACTGCTAATCAGTCACAAGGATGGATAAAGCTAAGCCAGAGGAATTCGTGGGAAAATTCATAGCCGTGACATAATCGAAGGAAGTGAGCTTGAGTCGTAAAGGAATTCTTGATGGGTATCACATCTGGATTCGCGATCGCAACTTTCATAATGACAAAGGAGGGAACCAATGCCACAGTCACAGTGTGCCAAGTGTCCTAGATAACCATTGAAGATTAAAAATCGCGAGGTTGAATATTTGGTAGCGATCGCGACTCAAGGAGTTATAGTTTCCTCTCCAAACAGAGGAATTTACAGTCTCGCTCAAGCCCAAAACATAGTTATCTTGCGACCGTGACTTTTGAGAGTTGTTAGAACGCAACAACTATATTTTCCTAGATAACTAATGGATAGCTGACACATGGACTAGCCGTTAGACGCAAACAAGATTTTTCAATGAAATTTTCAGCTCCACAATAGAAATTGGAAATTCGTGACCGTGACTTTTACTTGACAAGCATTTAATGCTAAATCTGCCTAGCGTATCTTGGAGATTTGTTGATAGTTTTAGAGTAACATCTCTTTGGTAGATGTGGGCTATAAATACTCTAAGAAACTGATGTTAATGCAAGAGAATAACTATTGATAGTGTTAAAACTCTTGCAAAGTTAATTTTCAACTTTAATTCCTTATTTCTTTATACATAGTTTGGTGTGAGCTTTAAACACCTTGTGTTGGGTTTAAGAATGAGCCTTTGTATAGAAAACTCTTGTTTGGGTTTGAGAGTGAGCCCTTGTATAAAAAACTCTTATTTAGGCTTGAGAGTTAGCCTAGTTGTAAAACTCTTGAATAGGTTTGAGTGCTAGCCTTGGGAAAACATTTATAAGGTTTGGTATGAGCCTAAACACGAGATTAAGTGTGAGCCTTGGGAAAACACTTGTAAGGTTTAGTGTGAGCCTAAACACTAAGTTGAGTGTGAGCTTATAAAACACTAGTGATTGAGTGAAATAACCAATTGGTGAATTAGGGAGTGGATATAGGGTTGGTTAATACCCGGACCACTATAAAACTCTTGCGGTCATTCTTCTCCTACTTTTTCTCTAATCTTTCATATTTATGAGCTTCCTCCAAAATTAAAACTTCAAATTTGCCATCAATTCAACCCCCCTTCTTGGTGTACTACGACCAATAATTGGAATCACAACCAAATCTCAATTTAAGCCTTAATTGTGTGAGAAAAGATCAATGGCACAAGAAAGAGTCCACTCTTATCTTAATCCCTACTTTGATGGTAATGATTATGCTCTTTGGAAGCATATAATGGAGATCTATCTTGATAGCGATCACATCAACTTATGGGATTATATACTTGAAGAGTGGAAGCCTCCAACAAAGGTGGTTGAAGGAGCAAAGGTGGCAATTACAAGAGAAGAATAAAGTGAAACACAAAGGAAGGTAAATGGGAAGAACAAGAGGGCAATGGCTATTCTCCTAAGCTCCAAGTCAAGAAAAGAAATTGGAAGAATCCAATATTGTCAAACTACACATACCATATGGAAAGCACTAGAAAACTATCATAAAGGCATAACTCTTATGAAATCAAGTAGGTTGGAGATGTATGTGACATAGTGGGAGTCCTTCATGATGAAAGACCATGAAACCATCATCGAAATGACAAATAAACTCTTCTCTATTGTCACAAACATGAAAAAGTTTAGAGGGATTCTTACCAACTGTGAGGTAAATACTAAAATCCTTAAATCTCTTCTATTAGCTAAATTTGGTGCAAAAGTATGCAACATTTAAGAGTCTAATCCAAAGATTGGGAAAGTGCCAACCGATGCCCTCATTGATAAGCTTCTCACTCATGAGATGGCTCTCAAGAAAGATGAAGAGATGAAGAAGCTAAGAGGATAAAGACATAAAAAGGAGAAGAAAGCTCTGGCCTTTAAAGCTCAAGAAGATTATTCAAGCTCAAATGAAAGTGATACAGAAGAAAAAGAGTTTGACAAAATATCAAAAAGGACTAAAGAGTTGGTGAAAAGGACAAGAGAAAGAAGAATCCAAAGAAAGTCATATTCCTATCATCACAGGGAAAAGAAGAAGACCTTTAAGGCTACTTGGGATGATGAGTTAAGTGATGAAGAAGAAGATGAAGTAACAAACTTTTGCTTAATGGCTTAAGAGGACTCCTCTAAAGAGGTAAGTACTTCTCCATACTCTTATAATGATTATGATGCATTTGATGATATAGATGATGAGCTTCTTGAAGCTCTCACTTTGAGATGTGATAAATATAAATCATGAATGAAAATTTACAATAAAAAATATTCCGAGTTAGAGGATGAATTTGAATCCTTGAACTATTTTGTAAATGAATTGAGGACTTCAAATGAAGAACTCAAAATATTTGTTGAGAGTTTCTCAAAATCATTTTCATCCCTAAACTTCTTAAGAAAGGAAAATGACTCCTTAAAGGATGAAGTCATTGAGTTTAGAAATTCTATTTCTAAGTTTCATAAGGGAAATGAAACTTTGGATACACTTATTATATCATAAAGACCTCATTTAGTTAGGCATGGTTTAGGCTTTAATGAAGCCTCTTCATCTACATCTTCACTCATTATATTCGTTAGAGCAATAACACCTTAAAATTCAAGTATTGAGGTTATGGGGAAAAAAGTTGCTCCTAGCACTAAGTCACCTATGCCTAAAGGCAAAGGAAATGCCCTCAAAGGCTCAAGAGCCACGACTCAAAGAGCAAATTATGCTTACATTTATAACAAGAAGCATGCTCAAGCATATAAACATAAAAAATCCTTTTTTACTCTGAATCACTCATGCACTTGCATACATTCTCACCACCTAAGTATGAGAAAGCCCCCTACTCATACTAAGGTTGTGCATAGGAGAAAGACACATTAGTCCAAACTTCAATGCCACTATTGCATGAGATATGGGCACATCAATGTATTTTTCCATATTAAGAAGGCACACCTCAAATTGAAGGACCCTTCCAAGAGTAACCACCAAGGACCCAAGTATGTTTGGGTACCAAAATAAAGTGTTTGATATTGTAGGATGGGGACTCATTCACGAAATTTATGAAAAATCTAAAGGTGAATAAAAATTGCTAATGAAGAAGAGATAAAGTTTAAAATGGTTATTTGGTATTGAACCATGGATACTAAACCTATAATGTATCCCTTATCCCTTATGTTTTTAACTTAATATATTTATGCATACATTTAGGGGGAGTTCTTTTGCTTGATATATCTATGTGTTGACATGTTTGATTTGATTTGATTGATTGTGTGATGAGTTGCATCAATTCATTTTGCATTTGACATTTTCTACATTTCAAATGTTCAAATCAATCATAAAAAATCATTACTCTATGCTAGGGTCATATATGAAAATTCTTAAATTTCTAGCCCTAGTTTGTGTGTTCAAGCATTTTAAGTGTTTGAATTATTTTACATTTATTTTTTTATATATAAAATTTTCATGCAATTTATGTTTCATCCATTTATCTTCTTATGTGGCATGTTGTGATCAATTGTGCAAAATTACTTATGTTTGCTATTCTAATTTGAGTATTGTACAATTGACAAGTTTATTGTCATTCCTTCTCATATTCCCCATTCTCTCTCTTATTCCCTTTTATTCCCCTCTTTTTGATCTTTCCAAAGGGGGAGAGAATTGTATGGAGAAAATAGTTTATCAAAGAAAAGCATGAGTTGAGGGGAGCATTACTTGTCACTCATACTTCAAATTTCACTTTGATCGTTAAATATAAAATTTTTAAGTATTCATTAAATCTTTCACCATTCCAACTTCACAACTCATGCATCTATTTTCCCTTTAGATCAATCTAAGTTGTCAAAATAAAAAAGGGAAGATTATTAGACTAGGTTAGTTTAACCTAAGTCATGAACCTTTTTTGGACTTGACAATAGAGATTGATCAGTACTAATACTTTCATTTAGCATTATGTTGTAGATTATAAGTTAGTCTTTTCATTGGAAGTCGGATAGAATTCAAAATCTCTAATCTTGTTAAGTTCACTCAAATTTATGGTATGTATATTATAATTTACGACTGCGAATCATTCACAAGGATGGATAAAGCTAGGCCAAAGGAATTCGTGAAAAAATTCACAGCCACGACATAGTCGAAGGAACTGAGCTTGGGTTACAGAGGAATTCGCGGTGGGTATTGCGTGTAAATTTGCAACTGCAACTTTCATAATGACAAATGAAGGAACCAAAGCTACAACCACAGCGTGTTAAGTGCCATAGGTAACCGTTGAAGATCAAAAATTGCGAGAGCGAATATTTGGTAGCAATCGCAAATCAAGGAGTTGTAGTTTCCTCTCCAAACAGAGGAATTACAGTCTCAATCGTGCCCAAGACATAATTATCTCTCTGTCATGACTTTTAAGAGTTGTTAAAACGCAACGACTATATTTTCCTAGATAACCAATGGACAGCTAACACATGGACTAGCCATTAGACACAAATGGGATTTTCTGCCGAAATTTTTGGCTCAATAATGGAAATTGAAAATTCGCGATTGTGAAATGGTAGTAGCGACCGCAACTTCCGCATGACAAGTATTTAATGCTAAATCTATGTAGCACATCTTAGAGATTTGTTGATAGTTTTAGAGTAATATCTCTTTGATGGACGCAGGCTATAAATACTCCACCAAACTAATGTTAATGCAAGAGAAGAATTGTTTATAGTACCAAAACTCTTGCAAAGTTAATTCTCAACTTTAATTCCTTATTTCTTTATATATAGTTTGATGTGAGCTTTAAACACCTTGTGTTGGGTTTGAGAGTGAGCCCTTGTATAGAAAACTCTTATTTAGGTTTGAGAGTGAGCCCTTATATAGAAAACTCTTATTTAGGTTTGAGAGTTAGCCTAGTTGTAAAACTTTTATTTAGGTTTGAGAGTTAGCCTAGTTGTAAAAACTCTTGTATAGGTTTGAGTGTTAGCCTTGAGAAAACACTTGTAAGGTTTGGTGTGAGCCTAAACATAAGGTTAAGTATAAGCATTGGGAAAACACCTGTAAGGTTTGGTGTGAGCCTAAACACTAAGTTGAGTGTGAGCTTGTAAAAACACTAGTGATTGAGTCAAACACCAATTGGTGAATTGGGAAATGGATGTAGGGTTGGTTAATACCCAAACCACTATAAAACTCTTGTGTTCATTCATCTCCTACTCTTTCTTTAACCTTTCATATTTGTGAGCTTCCTCTAAAATCAAAACTTCAAATTTGCCACCATTTCAACCCCCTTTCTTGGTGCACTAAGGCCAACAATCTTGTATCGCAACATAGTAACAATTACAACAAAATATTCATGGATAAATAAACTAAAATACTAATAGACTACATACAGGCCCAACCTCTATCAAACTACTACACATCGACTTTAAAATACAAATTGGATACACTCTTTAGTCTACTCTTCTTGAAAGAAAATTTATTACAAATGAGTGAGCTTGCATACTCAGTAAGTAAACACATATTAATACTTCAATCACAAATAACATAACCAAAATTTAAATATAAATAACTCATCATCACATTTATGCTTGAAATAAAGAATTTTTACTCTTTAATGCCACATAAGATATCGAATGTTATTGCCACATAGGATGTTATATTTTGTTGCCACATAGGCTATAGGATATCATAACCACATAAGCTATCAAATATTGTTGTTGCATAGACTATAGTTATCATTGCCACATAGACTATCAAATGTTATTGTCGTACAAGCTATAATATATTGTTGTCGTACAAGCTATGCATAGGCTATCAAATGTTGCTGCCGCATAGGCTATAGATATTATTGTTATACAGATTATCAAATGTTATTGCCACACATTCTATAGATATTGTTGTCGCATAGGCTATCAATTGTTGTTACCATACAAGATATCATATATTGTTACTACATAGGCTATAGATATCATTGTCACACAAACTATCAAATGTTGTTACCACATAGGCTATCATATATTGTTGCCACATAGACTATAGATATCATTGCTGCACAAACTATTATATATTGTTGCTTACTTAACAATATCAAGTATTAGTCTTTCAACAAATCACCTATAAATCCAATAAAATTTCAACAATATAACAACTAATAACAACACCCATAAAACTTGGCAAATCATATCACAACATACTTTTATTCTCAAGTCATAATTCATCAACATCTCATGAAAATAAATAATTCAAAAGTATAACAATCCTTTCAAAAATGTATTCATCAATATCATCTCATTAAACAACATTTCATTCCATTGAGTATATGTTCATGCATTTAACTAATCATATTTTCAGTACCATTAGCTATTTGCTTAGCTTCTCCTTCAAGCTAGTAAGTCATGGATGGTCCTAGCTTATTCCCAATATTATCTTAAATGCCTTGAGGACCTATTTCAATATACTGAATCAATCCATGATGATAAAGTAAGATTTTCATCTTGTTCTGCATATATGCTCTAGTACAATATCATGACCTTGGTCGACTATTTCTATAATTACTTTTGCCTTACAAATCCAAATGAACTAATTAATTTTTTTAATTAAACGAGACATATATGGGTACAACATATCCAAAATTTAGTCTAAAATATACATTACATAATTTATGGTCAATTTTATAAATTTGCCCTATTTTAGGTGCAATGATACACTAAACAGTCCTGTAAACTTAGCCATATCTCAAAACATAGAAGTCCAATTGAAAAACTGAGTTATATCTAATTATTTAACATATAAATGAAAATTTTTCATGTTTCACACATGCTCCAATTCAGCTTTTAATGTCCTTAAATGAAATTATCAATCTCATACTTTTTCAAACATGAATAAGTTCAGGATCAACCCTAATCAAGGAGTCATATCTCTTAGCGCACAAAATATCAAGCAAAATGACTTTACAAGAATTTAGATAAGATATAGTGCTACAATTTTTACATTTTTTTACTTCACCTAATTCCCATGCAAGCCCCATAAAATTATTGGAAAATGAAATTGAGAGCTGAGTAGATTTCAATAACAACTAGTCATAATCAAGGGGTCATATTTCTTGACACAAATTATTTAGAAAAAATATTTTACAAGCATTTAGATAAGGCATAAAACTATAAATTTTGTGCTTTGAACTTTGACTAGTTCATCTTTTAGGGTTATGAAATCATGGGTACAACTGTCTATCCTGAAAATAGAATTAAAGGAATTTAGCTCATATTCACTATCAACAACTTCTCCTCATGAATCCTAACTACAATTACTTTATAACTTCTAATATTTGCTCATGATTAACATGCCATGGAGGAGAAATTTCATAAAAGAATAAATATAAAATCATATACCTTTCACCAAAGCTAGAAAACCTCAAGATTCTTCTTTGTTAACTTAGCTTTTCTTCCTCTCCTTCTTCTTCTTTTTCTTCTCCTTTCTTTCTTTCTTTCTTAGCTCTCTTTCTCTTACTACACTTCCTCACATTTTGCCTCTCTAATATGCTCCTAAAGGAAGAAAAATTCCATTTGTATACCTACCTTAATAAGAAAAAATCATGGTGGCTTGGTCCTGTTGGTTGGAAGCTTAATTTTCCTCTTTTAGTCCCTCTTCTTCACTCTTTCATCACCAATATCCATCTACTAAACCCATACGCTCCTTATACTTTTAATAAGTTCCAAAATACCATTATTTAAAATACTATAACACATATGCAACATATTACAATTTGCCATGCTACTGTGCAAACATCATATTCATATTCAAATGCCTCAAATGCAATAATGTAAGTATTATTCTCATGTTTATGCATATGATGCATATTTTCAAATATAACATAATTAAATTACATATGAATTGGGTTGAGAATGTTACAATTCCCCTTCCCCTCCCCCCCCTCTCTTATGAAAATTTCATCCTTAAAATTTTACTTACTAAAACTTTAGAATATATAGGGATATTGCTTATATGTTCCTTTACTTTGTAAGTGGCCTCCTTAGGTGAGTGATGGCTCCATCTCTCTTTAACCATATGCATCACTTGATTCCTTAATTGTTTGAGTTGTTGATCAAGAATTTTAATTGGTTCTTTATGATATGTAATATGATCAGACAGTTGAATCTTTGGCTCTAATAATATATGGTTGGGATTAGACCAATACCTTCAGAGCATAGAAATATTGAACACATCATATATCTACGATAATTCTGCTGGTAATGCCAATTGATATGCCAAAGGCCTAATTCTCTCTATGATCTCATATGGCCCAATGTACCTTGGACTTAACTGCCCTATTTACCGAACCTAATAATGCCTTTCATGGTAAAACCTCTAAAAATATTTTATCTCCAGCCTGATATTCCATTTTTCATCTATGTCTATCAACATACCCTTTTTGCCTTTCTTGACCAGTCACAAAACATCTTTTGTTGGATTTTGGCCACTGTATCCTATACCATCTTGAGACCCTATAACTGTCTCATCCCTTCAACATCCTAACAAATTGGACTTCTACATTTTCTACCATATAAAGCTTTATATGGTGCCATACAAATATAGGAGTGATAGCTATTATTATATGCAAACTCCATCAATGGCAAATTATCATCCCAATTGCTTTTGAATTCTAACACATAGGCTCGCATCATATCCTCTAATGTTTGAATAATCCTCTCTGATTGACCATCAGTCTGAGGGTGAAAAGCTGTGCTAAAATTCAAATGAGTACCTGAGGCTATTTGTAAGCTATTCCAAAAATGAGAAGTGAATAGAGGATCTTTATCTGACACAATAAAAATAGGAATGTCATGTAATTTCATAATCTCAGCAACATATATTTTAGCTAATCAATGGAATGAATCTGTTGGTAGTATAAGCAACAAGTATGTATATTTTGTGAGTCTATCCTCAATGACACAAACAACATTATGCCTTTCTGTGTCTGAGGCAAACCGATAACAAAATCCATTGAAATTTTCTCCCATTTCCATACTAGAATAGATAAAGGATGTAACATAGTTATCGGTGCTTGATATTCTGCCTTGATCTATTGGTAGGTTAAACATCTTGATACAAACTCAATTATATCTTTATTCATTGTTGACCATTAAAAATGTGATTGCAGGTTTCTATATATTTTTGTACTTCCAGTTTTCTTCTTGTATAATCTATGATCTTAAACCATTAACATTTGGAACATAGACTTGACTACCCATCACTATCATCCCATCATCTCTAATTGAAAATTTTAGTCTTCTTACATTCCTATATCTTCAATAGCATTTTTTGCAAATATGGATCCTTCTTCTGAACTTCTCTAATTTTATCATTTATCACAGGCTTTAACTGAAGTGTAGCCATTAAAGTTGTCACATTCTTAATCTCACATTTTACATTTAAAGCATGGAGATTAACTAAGGATGTCAAATTATAACCAACCATACTTGTAACAACATTTAAGGCTTTTTGACTTAAAGCATCAATAACAACATTAGCCTTACCCAGATGATAATCAATAGTTCAATCATAGTCTTTTAACAATTCTATCTATCTTTTCTACCTTAGGTTCAATTCTCTCTCTATGTTGCATCACTACATAACCTAACCCCATCCTGATGCATCAGTGTACACCACAAATCCACCATTTGTTGATGGCAATGTCAAAATTGGTGTTGTAGTCCATCTCTTCTTTAGTTCCTCAAAACTTTGCTGACATTAATCATCCCATTTAAATGCTACATTCTTCCTCAATAATTTTGTCAATGGCCCAATAATAATGGAGAATCCTTTCGTAAATCATTTATAATAACTAGCCAACCTAAGAAAACTACACACCTTTGATACATTTTTGGCTGGATCCCACTCCAAAATACTTTTCACCTTAGCTAGATCAAGTTGAACGCCATGTTGGACACATTATGCCCTAAAAAGACCACTTGTTCCATTTGAAAGTCGCATTTGCCTAATTTGGCATATAACTATTTTTCCTTTAAGATATGTAATATGATTCTCAAATTTTGCTCGTGCTCCTTATGAATTTATGAGTATATGAGAATGTCATCAATAAACTCAATCACAAACTGATCAAGATATTGCTAGAAAGTATGATTCATTAATCCCATAAATGCTACAGGTGCATTAGTTAACCCAAAAGGCATAACAAGGAACTCAAAGTGACCATACCTAGTATAAAAAGTAGTTTTTGGAATGTTTGACTCAACAACCCTTAACTGCCAATACCCAAATCTAAAATCAATCTTTAAAAATATCATTGCACCTCGAAGTTGATCAAACAAATCATCAATTCTCAATAAGGGCATTTATTCTTTACTGTAACTCGATTTAGTTGCTTATAATCAATACACAATCACATGCTTCCATCTTTTTTCTTCACAAATAACACTAGTACCCCCCTAAGGAGATGTACTAGGTCAAATGAAACCTTTATGCAACAACTCTTTTAATTATTTCTTTAATTGTTGCAGTTCCATAGGTGCCATTCAATATGGTGCAATAGAAATAGGTGGCACTCATGGTAAGGCTGCAATATTAAAATCAACTTTTCTATATGGTGGTAAACTCGACAAGTCATCAAGAAATACTTTTGGAAACTCTTTCATGATAGGAAATCTACCAAACCCAAACAAGGAACACTGGTGTCCATCGTACTTGCTAGAAAATATGTCACACAACCTTCTTTGATTAGTTGAGAAGCTTGAATAGCTGAGATTAAACAAGTTGGAACAGTTTTGTGCTCCCCAATAAATATAACTCTTAATTGTCCTAAGGTCCTGATCATTAATTCTTTAGTATGACAACCTAAAACTGTATAATGTTTTCCTAACTAGTCCACTTTTAGAATAATATCAAATTCCTTAAAGTTCATCAATATCAAATCTGAAGGCAATACGACACCATAGACTAGCACTGGATAAGTTCTACATACTTTGTTTACAATCACACTACCTCCAACATGCATTAAAACACCTAAATCATATCCTAAGGATTCAACTATAATATGCAACTATGATGCAAATTCTAAAGACAAATGAATGCATGGATCCTGGGTGTATAAAAACATAAACATCTAAATCACAAATAGAAATTATACTAAAATAACTTGGAGAGTTGTTGGAGCCTCTTGATGACTGATAGCATAAACTCTAACCTATGGTTGAGTATGGGTTGCCTGTTCACTACTAAAAACTGAAGTTGTTCGATCATGTCCTTCTTTGCTTCTACCTCGTCCTCTGCCTCTACTTGTGTTGTGAATATCATCGCCAACACTACTCTGCCTAACTACCTAAGACTCCCCTATAGTCAAACCTGCCATTGGACAATCTCAACTCATATGGCTTGGTTATCTATAAGTATAACAAGTAAGCCTTTTAGGTCCCCAATGCTCTCCAAAATGAGTTCTTCCATAATTAGTACAAATTGGGGCTACATCTCTACCCATTATGCCAAATGGTCCTCTCCTAGCTTATGAGCCTTCAAAACTACCATACCTACCTATACCCGGTGCCACTGATTCTAATCTATTAGGCTGACTCTATTCTCTACCTTTTTTTTATTACTAGTAACTCCTCAAAATCTTGATCCCCTAGATCATTTGAAACCACCTCTTTTTATTGCTCTATTTGGTTCTCCACTCCACCCTATAAATCTTCTCTTCTTTTTTGCCTCAATTGAATTATTCTCTTAGATTAACTCCTCAGCTCGTATAGTTATTGCTAATCATGAAATATAATTAGCTAGTTTGACTGCTAATCGATCTCAAATCTCTAACTTAGTCGCCTCTCAAATTTCTAGCACTTTAATTCCTTTATAGCTAGATACTCTGGGGCATATCTTAATAATTTAATAAATTGTACCTCATAATTTGCCACTATTATATCATTTTGATTCAATTGGAAAAAGTCCATCTTCTTCTTATCTGAGTATACTGTTGGTTTGTATTTATTTGCAAACTCTCTTAGAAAATCATCCATGTCAAAGTCATCGGTTGAGCAGTGTTACTTAGAATAGTCTCCCACCAATCTAAGGCATTCTTTTGAAGCAAAAATATTGCATACTTCAACTTTTGCTCCAGGGTGCATTCAAGCCTATTCAATATTCTCATAGTTGTTCTGAGCCACTCCTTGGCCTCAGTAGGATCTGTAATGCCCTTAAAATCAATTACCCCCTTGCTTCCTTAATCTATCATAATTCTTATCCATAACAGGTCCTGCATAAGCTTGTGCTGTAAATCTCTGCATCATCTCAACAAATTGTATGATATTTGGATTTACACCCATAGCTAGATTATTTCTTGACATCTCAAGATTTTATGCAACATGGTCAGCATGCTCATGTGTATGAAAATACTTAAACTCATCTCTAACCTCTGGGCTAGCATGAACTCTACCAGGTGTGTCCATACTCCTATATGCCAATACATGTAAGAATTAACACAATGCAAATATCATATTCAACATATTCACATTGCATAAGTCTACAAAATCATTTACTCATTCTGATACCACTTAAATATGACGTCCGATTTACTAATAATTTCTAAAGTAGGTGCATTAACTGATTCATAAGACATGGAGACTAAAGTGACACAAAGCATCCCATTTACTAATCATTCCTAAAATAGGTGCATTAACTCATTCATAAGACACAAAATACTAAAAGTTACATAAAATATCCTATTTACTAATCATTCCTAAATTCGGTGTATTAACTCATTCATAAAACATGGAATATTTAAGTGACAACATCATTAAAATTTTCTCATGCCATCCATTGTCATTAAGAGACCTTTAATTATTTTGAACACTATATATCTTGTATCTCAACATAGTAACTATTTACAACAAAATATACATGGCTAAACAAACTAAAATACTAATGGACTACATACTAGCCCAACCTTTATCCAATTGCTAGACAATAACTTCAAAATGTAAACAAGATGCAATATTTAGTCTACTCTTCCTAAAAGAAAAATTTAATACAAAGGAGTGAGCATGCATACTCAATAAGTAAACACATAATGATACTTCAATAACAAATAACATAATAAGCATTTAAATATAAATAACTCATCATCACATTCATGCTTGAAATAAAGAGTTCTTACTCTTTAATACCATATAGGCTATCAAATGTTATTGCCACACAAGCTTATATATATCATTGCCACACAGGCTATATATATCATTGCCACATAGGTTGTAGATTTCATTGTCACATAAGCTATAAATATCATTGCCACATAGGCTATCAAATATTGTTGCACATAGGCTATCATATTTAGTTGTCACATGGACTATAAATATCATTACCACACAGGCTATCAAATGTTGTTGCCACACAAGCTATCATATATTGTTGCCATATACGTTATTAAATGTTATTGCCACATAGGCTATCATATATTGTTGCTTGCTTAACAACATCAAGTATTAGCGTTTCAACAATAACCTATAAATCCAACAAAATTCCAACAATATAACTAATAACAACACCCATAAACCTTGGAAAATCATATCACAACATACTTTCATTCTCAAGTCATAATTCATCAACATCTCATGAAAATAAATAATTCAAAAGTATAACAATATTTTCATCAATGTATTCATCAATATCATCTTATTAAACAATATTTCATTCCATTAAATATATGTTAATGACATTAAACCAATCACATATTTAGTATCATTAGCTATTTACTTTCCTCCTCCTTTAAGCTATTAAGCCGTGGATGGTCCCGACTTATTCCTAATATTATCTTCAAAGCCTTGAGGACTTATTTCAATACACCAAATCAATCCATGATGATACAATAATATTTTTCATTTTGTTATGCATATATGCTCTAGTATAATATCATGACCTTGGTAGGTTGTTTCTATAATTACTTTTTCCTCATAAATCTAAATGACCTAATAATTTTTAAATTAAACTAGATATATATGGGTATAACATATCCAAAATTCAGTCCAAAATATGCATTACATAATTTATGATCAATTTTATAAATTTGCCATATTTTGGGTGTAATTATACACTAAATGGTCCCGTAAACTTAGCCACATCTCAAAACATAGAAGTCCAATTGAAAAACTTATTTATATCCAATTATTTAACATATAAAGGAACATTTTTTATATTTCATAGATGCTCCAATTAAGCTTCTAAGGTCCTCAAATGAAATGATCAATCTCAGAGTTTTTAGGCATGAGCAGATTCAAGATCTGTCCTAATCAAGGAGCCATATCTTTTAGCACAAAAAAGATCAATAAAAAATACTTTATAAGAATTTAGATAAGATATAAATCTATAGTTTTCATATTTTTCTCTTCACCTAATTCCCATTCTAACCCCATAAAATTATTGGAAAACATAACAAAGATCTGAACAGGTTTCAACAATAACCAGTCACAATCAAGGGGCCATATCTCTTCACACACAACTTATTTAGAAAAATTGTTTAACAGGCATTTAGACGAGGCACTAACCTACAAATTTCATGCTTTGAACTTTGCCAAATTCATCTTTTAGTGTTATGAAATCATGGGTACAATAGTCTATCCTAAAAATAGAATTAAAGGAATTCATCTCATATTCACTCTCAATAAATCCACATGAATCCTAACTATAACTACTTTATAATTCCCAATATTTTTTCATGATAACACGCCATGGAAGAGAAATTTCATAGGAGAACAAATATGAAATCACATACCTTTTACCAAAGCTAGAAACCTCAAGATTCTACCTAGTTAACTCAGTTTTTTTCCCTCTCCTCCTTCTTCTCCTTCTCTTCATCACCTTCGTTCTTCTTCTTCTTCTCCTTTCTTTCTTTCTTTCTTTGCTCTCTTTCTTCTGCTACACCTCCTCACATTTTTTCCACTATAATCTTCTCTTAAAGGAAGAAAAATTCCATTTGTATACCTACCTTAACAAGACAAAATCATGATGGCTTGTTCCTATTGGTTGGAAGCTCAATTTTCCTCTTTTAGTCCTATATCCATCACTCCTTCATCACCAGTATCCATCTACTAAACCTTATATCCAACACTCCTT
Source organism: Omphalea diandra (assembly GCA_949677035.1). Taxonomy (NCBI): domain Eukaryota; kingdom Viridiplantae; phylum Streptophyta; class Magnoliopsida; order Malpighiales; family Euphorbiaceae; genus Omphalea; species Omphalea diandra. Next base: position 16,464 of record CATIWR010076562.1, on the reverse strand, counting down.
CATCACCTCTATCCATCTACTAAACTCTATATACTCCTTATACTATTAATAAGTTCCAAAATACCATTTTTTAAAATACTATAACAAGTACACAACATATGATAATTTGTCATGCCACAATGCAAACATCATATTCATATTCAAATGCCTTAAATGCAATAATGTAAGTGTTATTGTCATGCTTATGCAATTTGATGTATATATTCAAATATAACATAATTAAAATGCATATGAATTGGGTTGAAGATGTTCCACATCAAGACTCCACAAATACCTATGCCACTTGCTTCATACATAATCTCAAAAGGTTTTGTAAAATCGAGTAAAGATAATAAAGGTGCAGAACTTAATTTGTCTTTGAGCAAGTTAAAAGCCTCATCTTGTTCTTTTCCCCGCTTAAACCCAACATTATTTTTGATGCATTCAGTTAATGGTGCAACTATAGTAGAAAAATTCCTAATGAGTCTCCTATAAAAAATAGCTAGACTAATACAACAAGTTATGGATCACCCAATTCTTATGTGAAAGATTAAGAGTCCCTAAGATGATTAAGAATCAAGAACAGGTTTTAATCTTCAAACCCTAACTAGACCTCTAAAAAACTTGTTTCTAGCAACCTAAGTTATAAAAATTCAAAGTTTCTTAATTCAAATCCCTAATTACATTAGCCTTGGCCGAATTTACATGTTTCCTAACCTAAATTGGATAAATTATTTAACTTAAATGAATAAGGTTAGATTGATTCCTTACCTGTATGCTTTAGCACACTTCCCAAATCTATTACAAATCTTGAAAACCTTGAAGAATCTTAAAAATCCTAAAAAGATCTTATAGAATCTTGAAAATCTTAGAAGATATTGGAAGAATCTTTATGAATCTTGTATGCCAAATGTCAAATCTTGATTGGTGCATATTTTGATCTTGATTTTTCTTAGGAGATAAGTTCCCATGTTGTTGGAACATGTTTTGAAACATATTTGTAGTTAAGACAAGACAACCTTATCCATCATGTTTTGTCTCATGTCTTGTCCTAACATAAAAATTTAAAATTTTCATTAACTTGTTGGGCTTGTTAGCATAGGCTCAAAGAAAGTATCCAAAATTGAAGTTACATCCAAATGGGCTTTGTTTTTTGCTTGATAATGACCTACTAAATCCATTAACTAGAAGTCTAACCTTCAACTTTGGGCTTTGATTTTCCATGCACCATCCATGAGTCCAATATGCTTACTGGGCTCGTTCACATCATTAACTAGAGTAAAACAACTAAAGAAAGCATGCTATTGGCTAACAAGATTCAACCATTCTAGCTTTTAGTAGTCAAACACCTTTAGTTAAGGTTCCTAACAAGAATAAAGTACTAACTAAGTGTCTTAACTAAAATAGAAATGACTTTTGGCCAATGAGAGTCTTTCTTGAAGATCTTTATAGAGTCCCATAAATCTTGGAGGATCTTAAGAAAATCTTAAAGACTATTGAAAATTTTTGAATGCCAATTGTCAAATCTTGATTGGTACATAGTTTGGTCTTGATTTACCTTAGGACAAGCTTTAGAACATGTTTTGGAACATGTCTTGAAATATGTTTTAGAACATGTCTTGAAATGTGTTTTGGAACATGTCTTGAAATGTGTTTTGGAACATGTTTTGAGAAATGTTTTGGAACATGTTTTTCCTTAAGACAAAACAACCTTTTCCCAACATGTTTTATCTTATGTTTTGTCCTAAAATGGAATTTTCAATTTAGGCTTCTTTTGTTGGGCTTATTAGCAAGGGTTTATTTGGAGTATTTTGAACCAAAATGACATTTATTTGGGCCTTATTTGAGCATGGATAAGACTCGTTAGTGGAACCCATAAATACCTCAAGTGGACTATCTTGGGTCGAATGCTCCATCTTACTTTCCTCTTTAAATATGCCAAGTCCATGCATTATTTCCCTTTAAATAAAGGCTTGTATAGCTTATTTACACCTTTTAAGTCTTCCTATTGTCATTGAGTGTTGGATTTAAAGTGGATCCTTAGGCTTGCTTCCTTTGCTTGCATCACAACAATAAATTTTCCAATGAATGCGCTTAAAACATGATTCATTTATCTCATGAAGGTGCTTGGTGCATTAGTTAAACCAAAGGGCATCACTAACCACCAATATAAACCATGTTTAGTTTTTAAAGTAGTTTTCCATTCATCTCATTCTCTCATTCTAATTTGCTGATAACTAGATTTCAAATCAATTTTTGAAAACAAACATACACCATGTAGTTCATCTAACATGTCATCTAACCTAGGAATAAGATGTCTATACTTTACTGTAATTTTATTGATGGCATGACAATCAATGCACATCCTCTAAGTCCCATCCTTCTTAGGTATAAGCAACATGGGTACGGCCTTTAAGCTCATGCTTTCATGAGCATAACCCTTTTTCATAAGCTCATTCACTTGCTTTTAAATGTCCTTGGTCTATTTTAGGTTGCATCTATATGCTGGTATATTGGGTATGCTTACCCTATGTATGATATCAATTTGATGTTCAATTTCTCTTTTTGGTGGCAATCCACTTGAAATTTCATCTAGAAATAGCTCTTTATAAACTTGCAAAAGATTAACAACACTGGGCAAACTTTTGGTTATCTCATTAGAAATAATTAAATTTTCGTATACATGAGTACAAAGATTGTTTGTCTCATTGTCGTGACTTCCTTCACATCACTCATGCTTGTATAAATATTCAATTTATTTTTCCCACTCAATTCTCCTTTGTTTATAACTTTGTGTTTTCCATCTTGGTTATCTTGTTTGGAAGAATTTAGGTCACTCATCCCTCCTTGTTCTTTTCTCTCATGAGTTCCCCCTAAAGAATTACCCAATAAAGCTTCAAGCTTTTCATAATGCTTTTTGATTCTCATTTCATCCTCAAAATTTTCTTTTGGTGTTAATGGTCCTAAGTGACATTTCTTCCCATCCATAGTCAAGGTATATCTATTTTTAAATCCATCATAGGCCACCTTCCTATCAAATTACCAAGATCTTCCTAACAAAATATGACCCATGTACATTGGCACAACATTATACAACGCTTCATCTTTATACCTTCCAATGGAAAAAGAAATAAGTACTCGCTTATTTACCTTAACAACTTCATTGTCATTCAACCATTATAATTTATAGGGCTTTAGATGCTTGATGGCTACTAATTGTAGCTTTGCCACTAGCAAAGTTGATGAGAATGAGCCCAATAAGCCCATTGGATTCATAGATGGTGCACAAAAAAGTCAAAGTCCAAAGATGGATTTAGTGGATCATTGTCAAGTCCAAAATAAAGCCAATTTGGTTGTAATTTCAATTATGGATACTTTCTATGGACCCTTATTGACAAGCTTAACAAGTTGGTCAAAAGTTCAAATTTTCATGTTATATAAGACAAAACATATTGGATAAGGTTGTCTTGTCTTAACCACAAGCATGTTTCAAAACATGTTCCAACAACATGGGAAGTTATGTCTTAAGACAAATCAAGATCAAAATGTGCACAAATCAAGACTTGATATTTGACATCCAAGATTTCTAAGATTCTACAAGATATTTTTAAGATCTGTAAGAATTGTTCAAGATTGCTTCCTATTGGTTGAATATGAAGTTCTACTCTTATTAGGATTATCTTTATAAGTCTTTCATTATTTTATGTAACTTTAGAAGATTTTCTTTAAATATTACCTTGTGAATGCAGAATACCTCTTTAGCCAATCATAAGACATTCTTTTCTTCCTTATTTAATTAGGAAACCTTTGTTTAGCATGTTTTTAGGTGGCCGAATTTACACTTAGATTTTAAGGTTTTTATGATATTTGCTAGGTTATTTTGTAAGACTGTATATAGCCCTCAATTTAGCCATGATTAAAAAAGTAAATGAATTATTCTTTTGGTTATAAGTTTTTGTGAAAGACATTTCTCTTATTGAGTTCTTGAAAGGACTTGCAGAGATTATTGAGTGAGCTTAATAATTTCACAAAACTTGTTTAATTTAGATCTTAAATTACTTAGTTAGTTTAGGGTTGAGATTAACAAAATGTTGAATCATTATAATTTAGATTGCTAGAAACAAGTTTTATAAGGGTCTAGTTGAGATTTGAAGATCAAATCTTATTGCTTGATTATTAAATAGATTTAGGACTTATGGTAAGCGTATGAGTAAGGAATCTAATTCAACTTTAGTTGTATAATTTGGTATCGAAGCTAAGGCTTCAAAATCAAGTTATCCTTTAAATTTGTTGCTTTTTGTGTTCTTGCATTAATTCGGGTCCTATCTCTTCCATTGGACTCAAATTCGATTAGTTCTTTTTCCTTCTTGTTCCATTCTATTTTTTCTTTATTTTTCCTCCATCAAATTAGTGTGTCTTATCATATTTAATGATTCATTTGTGATAGAATTCAATTCTAGTTTATTTGCATCAAGAAAATCACAAAAAAATCCTAAATTGCAAATTAGCACTGTATTAATTTCGATTCAGTTTCTTCTTGTTCATTGTGTTCCATTCTATTTTTCTTTGATTTCCATCATTAACATCCAAAAATGTTCTTGTATCATTAGAATCTAATTAGAATAGATTGCTTTTCAAAATTTCTTTAAAACAAAAAAAATTTTGATATGAGCAATTCTAGCACCAATTTGGTTCTACTTGTTCAATTGAGTTCCAATCTGTTTGTTTTCACTTTCCATCATTAAATTACGTGTTTTTATCTTCCCATATCAAATTTCATAAAAAAGTTCCATAAAAATCTCATACTTTTGCAAATTTTGCTTAAATTAAGGAACTTTGCAAACTAAGCTTGTTTTCCTTGTTCTAGTTGGATTTCTTTGATTCTTTCCATTCCAATCTGTTTTCTTTATGGATTAACCTTTTTTTTGTGTTCAATTCAGATTAGAACAGATTTCTTCAAGAAAATCCCTAAAGATTAGGTACTTTGCAAAAGTTCTTAAAATTTGGGAAGAACTTGCAATTTGATTGGTTCTTTCTTTCCATTCATTTTTCTTCATTATTTTCTATCCAAATTCATTTTTCTTTATGGATTAATCATTCTTGTGTCCTTAATTTCAGGTTTGAAGTGTTTAATTCAAGAAATTCCTTGAAATTTGGAAGGTTGCCAAAATTTCCTTAAATTAAGGAAACTTGATTTTTAGCTTGTTTATTGTAATATCTTTGTTGTTTCTCATTCCAATTAATTTATTTTTATGTATAATCATTTTTTTGGTGTTTCTTAAGTTTCTAGAGCTGAACCAAATCATTCAAATTCAAGGGGAAGGTGAAATTACAAATTTGCCCTTAATCTCACTCAATTTGGATTTTACTTGATTTTATATGGTTTTTTGAGTTATTCTTCATAATTCTTTCAATTTCAATTATATTTTAAGCTTCCAAGGTAAAAACAAAAAATTTAAAAAAATCCAAAAAAAAAAAAAAAAGGAAATAAAAGAAAATAAAGAAAGAAGGGAAGTTATAGATTGCATAAGAACTTGTTTGCACCAAAAGAAGTCAATTTCAATTCTTTGATTTGCATTTGGCCTAGGCTTGATTTCCATCAATTTTGAGTTCAAAACATCAATTTGCAACTTTTAAATCCTTTTGTTCTTCAAATTTGCGATGAAATCTTTAAAAATTTATTTTTACAACCAATTATGTTATTTTCACTTCCTTTGTTTGCTAAATGTTTTAAGAATTAGTTTTACTCATTTGTGTTTGGTTTGAGCTTAATTTGACATAAAGTAACCTTAGTCCTTAAAGAACTTAAAGAAAAGAAACTTGAGAGATAAAAGCTAAGAGTGTGTGAGATCATAAGAAGGAAAAAGCCTTATTGTGTAAAATACGATGGGAGTGTCATCTTTTTTAGCGTAAACACATGAGGGAGTGTTATAAGGATTCTATTTATTTTCTTACTTCTTCTTATATAATAATAGGTTTGGAAGAGATAAAAAGGGATGAATTTATAGGCTCTATGAAAGGCATGTTAGATCAAATGAAACGGTTAGTGGATAATCTTTCAAATTTGAACCATATGTTAAAAAGGACAAAATTCTATGGAAAAGGTGGTATTAAAGAGTACTTTGCATAGGAAAAGAAAACAGAGGTTGTGTTTGAATATCATAACTTTTTTAAGGAAAATAAGGTAATAACTGTTGTTGTTAGCTTTGAAGATGATGCCTTGTTGTGGTAGGAACAATTATCATATGCTAGAGAGTATTATGGGCGAAATCCTATCTCTACATGGAAAAGGATAAAGAAAAGATTGTGAAAAAGGTATGCCTTAAATTCCTATGAAGAATTGTTTCCAATGCCTACATAAGCTTTTAAGGTTACCATTCATGATGAGATAATTGCTTCTAAAGGAATAATTGACATTCAAACTTCATCTTTACATGATACAAGTATTAAAAGCTAAGATTTTGAACATGATTGTACAAATAAAGAGGATATTATTGTATTAGAGAATGGTGATAGTACTAGTTTACATAATGATAAGACGTCGCCATTAGAAGTTTGTTTTAATGTTCAAATTGTAAATCTCATACAAGATGATGTACTTGTTGATGAGCTAAAAGAAAAAGAAATAAAAAAAAGAGAATGCACACACATAAAAGAAAAAGAATTAATTGCATGGCAAAAGGAGAGCTATAAGAAAACTCATGAGAGGTGTGAGAAAAGAGTAGAAAAATTAGAGCTTATAGAGGATGCACCAAACCCAAGAGATGTGTATGCAAAATGAGAGGGTGTGAAAGAAAAAGATCTTTATGAAAAAAAGAATGATGAGAGCTATTATTCCAAAGAGCCTATAACCATGTTTTTGTTGAAAAGGATGTATTACACTGCTAACAAAATTTATAATCTTTTATATAATGCTTTTATGTCTTTTTTGCAAGGTTATGAAGAGTGGTTTTTAATAGAGGTAGTTAGCAAGCAAGACAACCTAACTTGTACTTTTGATAATGATGCTAAATTGAAGAGTAAGGTTGAAAATTTGTGTAAAAGGGAGTTTTCTAGCTTTTGTTTATATAATTGTACATGTTTTATTTTTTCTAGGCATAATTATTTTTCTTTTAATCATAGTTTTTGTGTTACTAGGTTTTCTTTTAATGATGAATGTTTGTTCTCTTCTTTAAACTATTGTTTTTGCATTTCTTCTTTAAATTCTAATAATTGTTTTTCCTTTTATCTTAAATGTGATTTTAGCAAGGGTAGTTTTTTTAATTTTTGTCAAAATGTTCTTTATTCTTCTTTAAGTGAAAAACATTTCCTTTCTTCTTCTTCTTCTTATTTTAATGTTTCTAAATCAATGATTTATGATTCTTCTTACTTTAGGCATTAGATAGAAAGAAAATTTTCTTTTGATTTCAAGGGTTCTTTTGTTTACAGTTGATTTTTGAATTTTAATTCCTATTTTTTGAGTTCTAGTTCTGTTCTAAAAACTACATTTTTCTTTATATAGTGTTTTTGTTAGAAAGAAATTTGATAACTATGTGTTTCTTCTAACTAGGTGGAGGACATCATTAGAAGCTTCCTTTTGTATTCTTCATTCTATTTTGCATTCTTTTACTCTTTTTTTGGTATGTTTTAATCTTGTTTTAGGTTTTATGCGATTATCTTTGATTTGGGTGAAAAGACTTATTCATTACAAGGTAATTTCACTTAGGATTCTTTTGATTAGTATTAAACTTATATTTAGCTTTTACTTTTTTATAGGTCTAGATTCGAGAATAAATCTTTCTAAAGAAGGAGAAAATGATGAGAATGAACCCAATAGGGCCATTAGATTCATGGATGGCACATGGAAAAGTCAAAGCCTGAAGATGGATTTAGTGGGTCATAGTCAAGCCCAAAACAAATCGCATTTGGTTGTAATTTCAGTTATGAATACTTTCTATAGGCCCCCATTGACAAGCCCAACAAAGTTGGTCAAAAGTTTAAATTTTTATATTAGGACAAGACATGGGACAAAACATGTTGGATAAGGTTATTTTGGCTTAACCACAAACATGTTTCAAAACATGTTCTAACAACATGACAAATCAAGATCAAAATGTGTGTCAATCAAGATTTGACATTTGGCATCCGAGATTTCCAAGATTCTTCCAAGTTTTTCTAAGATTTTATAAGATCTTTCCAAGATTTGTAAGAACTCTTCAAGACTGCTTCCTATTGGCTGAATATGAAGTCCTATTCTTCTTAGGATTATCTTTGTTAGTCTTCCATTATTTTATGTAACTTTAGAAGATTTTCTTTAGATACTACCTTGTAAAAGTAGAACACCTCTTTAGCCAATCATAAGGTATTATTGTCTTCCTTATTTCATTAGGAAAACTTTGTTTAACATGTGTTTAGGTGGCCGAACTCCTTATGGCTGAATTCACACTTAGATTTTAGGGTTTTTGTGATATTAGCTAGGTTATTTTGTAAGGCTAGATGTAGCCCTCTATTCAGCCACGATTAAAAAAGTAAATGAATTATTCTTTTGCCTATAAGCTTTTGTGAGAGAGATTTCTCTTCTTGTGTTATCAAAAGGAATTGGTGAGGTTGTTGAGTGAGCTTAATCATTTCACAAAAATTATTTAATCCACATCCTAATTACTTAGTTGATTTAGGATTGAGATTAATAAAACTACAAATCTTTATAATTTAGGTTACTAGAGACAGGTTTTTTAGGAGTCTAGTTGGGATTTGAAGATCAAATCTTGTTACTTGATTTTTGAATAGATTTGGGACTTGTGCTAAGCATACAAGTAAAGAATCTAATCTAACCTTGTTCGTATCAAAAGTACTTGCCACATTAGTGCAACTTTCACTATCCACTATCACATTACACAACTTGTCAGAAATCAAACAATGAGTATGAAATAAAATTTCCCTTTGTTCTTCATGCTCATCTTGTTTGTTTTGCAAACTAAGTGTGCATTGGACCACCAAAGTTTCTCCTTTAGAAGTCTCTATATCATTATAATTTTCTAAAGGTGGCATATCATTCTCACTTTCATGTTCACTTTCAAATTCTAATACCCCATCCTTCATGAACATTACTTTCTTATTTGGACATTCTCTAGCTAAATCACCATGTCCAAGGCATCTAAAACATCTAATGCCTCTAGTTTGGGTTGATGTAGTTTCATTCTTTCCCTTTTACCTATATCACTTTTATTTTTAATTTCATCTATTTTTATCTTAGTGATGGGTTTATCAATGATAGGAATAAGGTTGAATGGATTCCTTATCCATATGCTTAACATAAGTCCCAAATCTATTCAATAATCAAGCAATAAGATTTGATATTTAAATTCCAACTAGACCCTCAGAAAACTTATTTCTAACAACCTAAATTATAAAGATTCAAAGTTTTTTTTTAAATCTCAACCGTAAATTAGCAAAGTAATTTATGACCTAGATTAAATGAGTTTATGAAATTATTAATTCTTCACTCAACAATCTCACTAAGTCCTTTTAAGAACTCAAGAAGAAAAATCTCTCTTTCGAAGCTTATAGCTAAAAGAATACTCATTAACTATTTAATCATGGTTGAATGGAGGGCAATATATAGCCTTATATAATAACCTAGCTGATATCCTAAAAACCTTAAAATCTAAGTGTAAATTCAGCCATACAAAGTTTAGCCACCAAAAAACATGTTAAACAAAGGTTTGCTAATGAAAAAAGAAAGAAAAGAATGCCTTGTGATTAGCTAAAGAGGCATTCTGCCTTCACAAGGAAATCTCCTAAAGTTACATGAAATAATGAAAAATAAATAAAGATAATCCTAAGAAGAATAGGACACCAAATTCTGCCAATCTTGAAGAGTTCTTGCAAATCTTGAAAACCTTGAAGAATCTTGAAAATCTTGGAAAGATCTTGTAGAATCTTGAAAATCTTAAATGCCAAATGTCAAATCTCGACTGGTGCACAATTTGATCTTGATTTGTCTTAAGACATAAGTTCTTATATTTTTGGAACATGTTTTGAAACATGTTTGTAGTTAAGATAATACAATTTGGATGTAATTTCAGTTCTGGATACTTTTTATGGGCCCATACTGACAAGCCCAACAATTGGTAAAAAGTACAAATTTCCATGTTAGGACAACACATGGGACAAAACATGTTGGATTTGTTTGGGGCTTGACAATGATCCACTAAATCCATCAACTGAAAGTCCAACCTCCAACTTTGGGCTTTGACTTTAACCATGTGCCATCTATGAATACAATAGGCCTATTAGGCTCATTCACATCATTCCCTCTTTCTTTAGAAAGATTCGTCTTCAAATCTAGACCTATAAGAAAGCAAAAACCAAATATAAGAATTAACAAAATGAATCCGAATTGAACTTACCACATAAATTGTAAGCTTTTCTCCTGCATCAAAGACTAATCGCATAAAACCTAAAATGAGGTTAGTACAAACCAAAGAAAAAGGAAAAGATTGCAAAATGAAATCAAAAGAATAAATTGAAAGCCTAGACAATGTTTTCCACCTAGTGTGGATAAACACTAAAGCACTAAATCTTTTTTTTTTTTTAACAAAATCACTAGATAAAGAAAATTTAGATTTTAGAAAAGAATTAGAATTTAAAGAATAAGAAAAAGAATTAGAAACATATGAATTAAAAAAACCCTTGAGATTAAAAGAAATTTTCCTACCTAGCCAATGTCTAAAGTAGAAAGAAGAATTAAACAAAATTTTAGAAACATTAAAATGAGAAAGAAAATGTTTAGAAAAAGAAAAGTTTGAAAAACAAGGACTAAAGTCTTTTAAAAAGAACATACTTCTAGAAAGAAAAGAAGACTTATAAAAACAAGAATTACAAGATGTCAAACTTCTAGAAGCAAAAAAGCATAAACTAAAATAGAATTAAAAGGAAACAAACATTTAAAGCAAACAGGAAACTAAGGATTTGAAAAACATTTAGAAGAAGAATAAAGAAAATATTTTACACAAAGTGACTTGCTAAAAATGTTAAAACAAGAATCAAAAGACCTATTTATACAAAAGTCACATTGAGAATAAGAAGGAAAACATGAAAAAAGATTTGATAAAGAATAAGGAATGCAAAAGAAAGAACTAAAACATTTTAAACAAAAATAATTGCTAAAACATGAAGTAAAGGAAGAAATCAAGCTAAAACACAAAAATAATAACTAAAGGAAGAATAATTATGCCTAAAACACATAAAACAAGAACAAATATCTAAACAAAGATTAGAAAACCCCCTTTTACACAAAATTTCAACCTCGTTCTTCAATTTAGCTCCATTATCAAAAGTAGTACGAGTTAGGTTGTCATGCTTGTTAGGCACTTCCATTAAAAACCATTCTTCATAACCTTGCAAAAGAGACATAAAAGAACTATACAAAAGATTATAAATTTCGTTAGTATTGTAATACATCCCTTTGAACAAAAACATGGTTGTAGGCTCTTTGGAAAAAATAGCTCCCATCACTCTTTTTTCCATAATGATTTTTATCTTTCTCACCCTTTCCTTTTGCATGCACATCACTTGGGTTTGGTACATCCTCTCTAAGCTCCCCTTTTGCCACTTTAGGCTCACTAGTCTCTAAATTTTTCACATAACTCTCATTTTTTACTGTTGAATAATTATTTCTTTTTCACTCTTATGCGCACTATCTCTCTCTCTCTCTCTCTCTCTCTCTATCTCTATCTCTCTTTATTTTATTTTCCTTTAGAACATCATAATTTTTATTTACAACTAATAAATCATCATATATGGGACTCACTTCAACTTCAACATCCAATTATAAGGGGAAGGCTAAAGAAGTTTAAAGAGGCCATTGAAGCATTCATGCAACAAAGAGTTACACTTAGATTAGTCCAAGAAGGTAGATTTTTATTTTTAATTGTCATAATTATAGTAAGGACAAAAAGGTTACATTAGCTGCTATTGAATTTGTGGGATATGCTCTTGTATGGTGGGATCAAATTAAAGGTATTAGAAGAAGAAGTGGGGATCCACCAATTTATGCTTGGGTAGATATGAAGAGGGCCATGAGAAATAGATTTTTTTTCCTAATTATTACCTTAAAGATGCACACAAAAATTTGCAAAGACTTGTTCAAGGTAATAAAAGTTTGGAAGAGTATTGTCAAGAAATTGAAATCACTTTAATGAGGGGCAAAACTTGAATAGCCTATGGAGCAAACTTTGGCATGTTTTCTTACTGGTCTAAATTGGGAAATCGCTAATGAAGTTGAGTTAAAGCAATATGACACTTTGGAGGAGTTGTATCACCTAGCAATTATGGTGGAAAGGCAACACAAAAGTAAACATTCTAAGCCTAATTTTAATTCAGTTTCTTATACTAACAAGTTTAAAAGTGGTAACAAGTCCAATAATAGGCCCAAGACTGAACCACCAAAAAGGGAAATTAGGAGCAAGCCTAACTCCAATGCTAAGGTCGAATCCCTTAAAAGTCCAAGTTCAATTGTTTGCTTTAAGTGCAAAGGGAGAGGACACATGGCACGTGATTCCCCCAATAAGAGGACCATGGTTTTACATGATGGAGAAATAGTAAGTGATGATGAGGATGATGGCTATGCAACCAACCCCGAGATGCCTCCATTTGAAGATGCTAGTGATGTTGATTTTGAGGATCCCAATGAGGTAACTAGTAAGAATATTATTGTGGCTAGGCATTTTTTAAATGTGTAAGTTAAGGGTGATCAAATTCAAAGGAAAAATATTTTTCACTTTAGGTGTAGGATAAATGGTAATTTATGTCTTACTATTATTGATGGTGGTAGTTGCACTAATGCAGCTAGTACCTATGTTGTTGAAAAGCTAAATTTACCAACAATAAAACATTCTAAACCTTATAACTTGTAGTGGCTAAATGATAGTGGAGAAGTAAAAGTCACTAAACACATTTTGATATCATTTTCAAATGGTAGATATAAGGATAAAGTGTTTTGTGATGTTATTCCTATGCAAACTGGCCAAATACTTTTAGGCTGACCATGACCATTTGATAGGCGAGCCAAACATGATGGGTTCTCTAACACTTATGAGATTGATTTTGGGTACAAGCATATTGTTTTATATTCTTCGACACCACAATAAATTTTTGAGGGCCAAAAAGTAATGAGAGAGAGAAAGTGTATTCAACCAAGAAAAAGAAAAAGTAATGTAACAAAAGGAGAGTAGTGAGAAAACCAAAAAGGGGAGTGAGATAAGAGTGGAAAAAAGAGAGTAAAGAGGGATTGTGTAACATCCTTATCCATATTCATTATCATTATCACATGAACCTATTCATTTCATATATGATTGGTAATCCCACATGAATATAAGCATTAGTTAAATGATTATTTAGATATGTGAATTGGATAAGCATGGCGATGACACTTACACCATTGCATTTGGGACACTTGAACATATATGTAATGTTTGTATAGTTACATGACGAATTTTCTTATGTTTTGTGCATGTTATAACATCATAAATAATATTGTTTTAGAGATTATTTAAAAGTATAAGGAGCATATAGGGATTAGAGGATGAAGTGAAGAAGAGGGACTAAAAGAGGAAAAGTGAACTTCTAACCAATGGAAATGAGAGACCATGATTTTGTCTTATTAGAATAGGTTTACAAGTTGAATTTTTCAACCTTTAGGAAAAAAATATAAAGGATAAATGTGAGGGATAGTAGAAAAATAAAGAGCTAAGGAAGAAGGAAAGAAAGGAAGAAGAAGAAGAAAAAGAACAAGAAGAAGAAGAAGAAAGAGAGGGAGAAGAGTGAGCTTGTCAAAAAAGGTAAGTGATTTTATCTTCTTCCCACATGAAATTCCTCCCTCATAACATGTTAAACATGCATGATTAGGAAGAATTATGGAGTAATTTGTGGTAGATCTCATGAATGGAGGTTGAAGCTCGAAAGAAACAAGAGCTAATTGTGTTGGTTTTGTTGTTAGAGCAAATTTTGTACCCATGATTTTATAACCAAAAAAGAGGAACTAGGGAAAGTTTAAAATATAAAAGTTTTAGATTTATGCCTCAACTAAATGTATGTAAAACAATTTTTCTTAATTTGGTGTGTGTGAGGAGATATGGCTCCTTCATTAGGGCACATTCACAACCAAATGAAATTTCCTTAGTCTGACTATTTTCATATATTTTGATGACCTTATGTTCTGATTTAGATAAAGTTCAAAACATGAAATTTTTAGGTCTATATCCCTTATAAATACCTATAAGGTAGTTTTGTTTGATTTGTTATGTGAAAAGAAATATGGCTCATTGATTATGACTAACCTTGAACCCGATGAAACCTCATCAATCTTTTAATTTTGTTTTCCAAGAATTTGTTGGCCATGGAATCAGAATTTGGTAATGTGTTAAACTTGAAAGTTGTATATTTATGTATTATCTATATGCCTGTAAAATATTTTTGCCAAATTTAACATGGTTGATGAGATATTTCAAGTTCATCATGACTGATTGTTAACATGTTAAAAACCTGCTCACCCTAAGAATGGTCATTTGTTTTAGTGACTTTATAGACTGAATTAGATAATGATTAAGACATGAAACATGTTCCTTTATGTGTTTGTAAATTAGTTTTGTAATTTGGTTTATATAATTTGAGATATACCTAAGATTGTAAGACCTACTCAGATTGAGATGACATGAAACAGGGTAAAATTAAAAAATTCACCACATTTTCTATATGTCTTATATTAACCTAAAATTTGAATATATTATATCAATATGTGTCTAGTTTATTTGGAAAAAAAAGAATCAAGTCATTTAAATAAGTATATCTAAAGTTATTGTTGTGTGAATGTAGCAAGATTAGGCTGTCATATAAGGAAAATATGCATAAACACTAGGTCCACTTGCATGAATCATGCCATAGTTGCATACCAAGCATTCATAATCATTTTGACATACTTATAACCAGGTATGTATCAAATGTTAGGATCTCAACACTTTGAGGAAGCCCTAGAGAGAGAACCAAACCTACCATAAAGTTTGGTCACATCAAAAGGTGAGTAAAAGCCATAATTGAATTCTAATGTGTACGTGTGATGATTTTATGATATGATTATGTTCTATTACGTGTATATGTGATTGAATTGTAATATTTTACATGTGAATAAAAGTCAAGTGAGAATTATATGATCTTAATGATTACTTGGTATACAATTGTGAATGAACACTTACATATGAAACTAAAAGGATGTTGTGACCGGCTTGTCAAACACTTGCAAATCACTTGGAAAAGGGACTCATATTTCCTATTAACACATATAATTGATCAAATGATTCACTCCTTATATGTTGGACAGTAAAATCAAATGTCACTTGAATCACATGAATTCCTAAGAGTAGTGTTTGCCTTGCAAGGTTACGACAAAAATCAATCTATTGCATTTGCACTTGCATAGTCAATTCTTATACTCGTAATGTATCCTGATGATATTTGATTGTGCCATAAAATCTAATTATTTTTTTATTCATTGAGTCGCGACTCACTAAATTGCAATTATATTTTTCAGATACTAAAGCATAGGGTTTGGATACTTTGGTGCATAGAGTTTTGCATAAAGACATATGGAGCAGAAGTCATTGGTTGAATTCCAACTCTCTCTCTCTCTTTTTGTCATGTACATATATCTAGATAGAAACCAGTTTATGGTCACTAGCCTTGAACATTAGTTAACATATATGTACATTAAATAAATGTTGGATTGTGTATGTATGATGAATCAACCTTTACGCATATGTAATTTTGGACATGAATGCCATGATTAGTAAATGAAAATGGTTGTTACAGTTTTTGGTATCAAAGCAGGGATAGGTTCCATGGGACATACACATGAACATGACATGACTTTTGCACTATTATGCATTATCATATGACATAGTCTTATATATCTATATGGCATTAGCAGAGGGTAGTCATGGTAGTACCCATGGCTTACCAAGGAAAGAGGAGTAAGCTGATTTGCATTCCACAGAAGCATCATGCCAACCATTATGAGATCAATCCACTGATAGAGTTAGATCTCCTATACATTCTCATGCACAACACTTATCTCATGGACATGCACAACATAGAATTGGTGAACCAACAGTGTAAGGTTAGAAATTCAAAGAGAAAGAAAGTATGACAAATTAAGAAAATAGGGATCGGTTGACTTCAATTGTAACATCCTCAACTCAAATCATATACATTTTAAATTACATAATATTTAAATATATGCATTTGATAAATAAGCATTTAGGCATGTGAATTTGGAGAAAACACGACAATGACACTTGCACTGTTGTAATTCGGATACTTGAAAATATATGTAATGTTTATATAGTTGCATGGTCAATTGTCTTATGTTGTGTGCATGTTATAGCATCATAAATAATGATGTTATAGAGCTTAATTAAGAGTATAAGGAGCATTTAGGGATTAAAAGATGGA
>CATIWR010076559.1:0-12756 GCA_949677035.1 Omphalea diandra | reverse complement strand
AGCAGTAAGAAAGATGTCATCTACTAGAAGACCCAATTCAAAGACAAAGCTATGATCCTTAATTAGATGGATGGCGTCAGCCAAATCGAAGCCCAACAATGATCTCATATAAATATTAGCCTTTCTAAAATCGCATGAAGTTCACCAACCAAAACTGATGAACCTGGTTGTCCATGAGTAGCCAAAGATGCCACCATCGCACTAAATTCATCCTTGAACCACAGGCCCAATAACAAACGTATCAGAATCCAAAAAGAGCGAAGCACCAGTGTTAAGTTAAAAAAACCCTGTAGATCGCCCAGTCCATGATACTGAACTACTAGCAACACTAGAGACCAAGGAGGGAGGCTTGAGAACAGCCACAATAAGTTGAAATCCCTCAGCAACATTACTGCCCAACTATAAAATAAAGCCGAGCAACGAACCATTCTGGCATGGACTGTTAGAATTTTTGTGTGGATTAATATTAATTATTGGTTTGTTTTAATTTTATATAAAATAGACTGAATAATATAGTTTATTGATTAATGACTAAACTCAATTAAATTGTGATCAAATAAGTTATAGGCTTATAACACCTTTAGTGGGTCGATATAGAAGTCGGTCATACGTAAGCCTAATTTAACATGAAACTGTAATAGGTGGGTCTGTTAAAATTATTATAAATAGACTAAGTCTCATCTTCTGTTTTCTAACCCTAATCCTAGCCGATACATTCATTTGTAGTCGTCTTGATAAAAGGTCAAGAAGAGGAAGACTTAACTCTCGATTTTCATTTTTTTGATATATTCTTTTATG
This sequence comes from Omphalea diandra, assembly GCA_949677035.1. Classification (NCBI taxonomy): domain Eukaryota; kingdom Viridiplantae; phylum Streptophyta; class Magnoliopsida; order Malpighiales; family Euphorbiaceae; genus Omphalea; species Omphalea diandra. Next base: position 11,958 of record CATIWR010076559.1, on the reverse strand, counting down.
TTTAATTTCAGTGGTTATAATTATGACTTAAAATAATTTTGAATCTAACATGCAAACAAGTATAAAATACGTTTTCACTTACCTATTAATTGGTGTACTAAATTTATGTACTAGATCCTATTATATTCTTATATGTGATATCCGAGCTGAGATTGTACATGATTTAAAATCTTAAATATTTTATATTAATAATTAAATTATGAGTCTATTTACTTGTTTTATCCTAAGAATGAATTAATTAAAAAAAAATCATCAATGTTTCTATCAACAAGATTTGAACTTGCGCCACTTTGATTTTTCAAATCTTTCATTCAAAACATCGTGTGAGGCATGCAATTACTTTAACTTCAATCATTAAATGAATATGTTCCCAAAGAAACAAGGCGCAGCTCTTACCCTTAGAGTCAAAGCCATGACCTCCGTGTTAATCCATTTCAATTTTTTTTTATATTTATCATGGTATTTTTTATTTCAATGATTATATATATATATATATATATATGTATATTTGGGTAGTTGATATATAATTAATTATCAGTTGATAATTTAGTGATATTAGATTTATAATAAAATAAATAAATAATAAATATTTGATTTATATATATATGAGATAATAATCATGTATTTAAAATTAAGGTATATTGTGTTTAGTACCTTATATAAGTTTGTTATATATATTTGCGTTTGGTATGTATTTTAATTGAATTTTTGTTAATCTCTAATTAAAAATAATTTTATGGTTTGATATTGGTGTTACCACTAAAGTAGAACATCCATTGAAATTCGTAGAGTTATTTTTAATTTTTTGCGGAGAGATGATTTCAAAATTAATGTATATAATAACTTGCCTAAATAAGAATTATTAGATACATTAATTTTGAGAGTGAGTGTTAGAATGAAGTTATTTGTGTTAAGAGTTATATTAATCTAGAAAATCTGTCTGCCCAAAAGGGATAAATTTCTCTAAAACTGGTGTAATCTCGATTGTGTGCTTCATAACTAGAAATTCTATTGCATGTGCATATTCTGCCCAAAAGGTAATATGTAGTGATACCATAATTTTCTAAATCGTGTAAATTATAACTTTAAATTTGTACATAGCCCAATTCTAATACATGTTTTTGTTTTGTTCAAATGATCTCTTTTAGTCTCAATAATAGTTCTGCGACTGTTGAACTCTTGACTAGCACAAACTTTAAGAGGTGGAAAGAAGACTTTCAGTTTGTTTTGGGAATGAGTGAGATATATTGTGCCCTTTATGAGGATGAGCTTGCTAAACTCACCCATGAAAACAATATTGAGGAAAAAGAATTACATGCTAAGTGGGAGAGATCTAATCGTCTTAGTCTTATGGCTATGAGGAAAACTATTCCTGAATACCTTAGGAGTAGTTTGTCCACTGATATTACAACCAAAGTTTTTCTTATTGTTGTAGAAGATGGGTATTTTATCTGATAAGGCTAAGGTTGAGACCCTTATGAGTCAATTAATCGGTATGAAATACAACCATAGTAGGAGTGCGAGGGATTACATTCTAAATATGGTTCACCTTCAAACCAAACTTGGGGGTCTTAAACTTGAGATTTCTGATTAATTCATAGTTTTCCAAGCCCTAAACACTTTGCTTCCTAAATTTAGCCAAATCAAAATTGCCTATAATACCCAAAACACTACATGGACTATTAATGACCTTATAACCAAATGTGATGTTGAGGAAAAGAAAATCAAGAAAGAGAAGGGTGAAGTTGTCATACTAGTGACACAACCTAAGGCTGATCCTAAAAATGATAAGGATAAGTCTAAACCTAATTATTATGCTCCTAATAAGAATCAGAATTTTAAATGGCATGGTAGAAGTTAGACCAATAACGTAGGTCATTTTGGAATTGTCCATAAGAGTAAGGTGAAATGTTTCTTTTGTCATAAAAAAGGTCATAAGAGAAAGGATTATCATAAATTCACAGCTTGGCTAAAGAAGAAAGAAGAAGGAGGTATTCCTTTGGCTTATGTTTGCTTTGAATCTTATATGGTTAATGTACCACCAAACTTTTGGTGGCTTGATAGTGATGCAATTGTTCATGTTACTATTACCTTACAAGGGTTCATAAGCAAACAAATGCCAAGTGAAAAGGAGTCCAAGCTTAGAGTTAGGAATAATTTAGAGACAGATGTCGAGCAAGTTAGAGTAGTTAAGTTAACATTGGAGTTTGGATTTTGTCTTGTTCTGGAGAACACCTTTTATGTTTCATCTTTTAGGAGAAACTTGGTTTTTGTTTCTGTTTTAGATAAGTTTGGATATCATTTTGCTTTTGGTAATGGAAGAGCTAATATGTTTTTAGACTCTAAATTGATTGATGAATGTGTTTTATTCGATAATTTATATATATTGTGTTTGGATGATGCTAGTGATTATGAACCTTCTTGTGAAGCCAATGTTATGAACAAACGATCCTTAGTTAAAGAAAAATCTTTTTCATTATGACACAAATGTTTAGGTTATATATCTAGAGAAAGAATTGAAAGACCAGTGAAAGATGACATTCTTTATTCTCTTGATTTGAGGATCTAGATGTTTGTGTGGACTGTATAAAGGGAAAATTGACTAAGACTAAAAAGAAAGATGCTAATAGAAGTTCAAATCTTCTAGATATTATTCATACTGATATTAGTGGACCTCATTTACCTACTAATTATGGCAATAAATATTTTATTACCTTTATTAATGACTTTTCCCGTTATGGCTATTTATACTTGGTAAAGGAGAAATCTGATGCCTTTGAGATGTTCAAAATTTTCAAAATTGAGGTTGAGAAATAATTAAGAAAAGTCATTAAAATTGTGAGATCTGACCGTGGGAGTGAATATTATGGAAAATATGATGAGACTAGGCAACATATGAGATCATTTGCCAAATCTTTGCAAGAGTGTGGAATAGTTGCCCAATTTACCATGCTTAGTTTGTTTTAATTTTTTATAAAACGGACTGAATAATATAGTTTATTGATTAGTGGGTAAGCTTAATTAAATTGTGATAAATGGGTTATAGGTTTATGACACTTTTGGTATGCCGATATAAAAGTCGGTCATGTGTAGGCCTAATTTAACATGGGCATGTGATGGGTGAGCCTATTAAAATTATTATAAATAGGCTAAGTTCCTTCTCTTGCCTTCTAACCTTAACCCTAGCTATTACACCCATTTGTAGTCGTCTTGAGAGAAGGTTAAGGAGAAGAAGACTTTTTATGTTTAATTTCAGTGGTTGTAATTATAGCTCAATATAATTTCAGATCTAACGTGCAAATAGGTATGAAATTCGTTTTCGCTTAACTATTGATTGGTGTTCTAAATTGATGTACTAGATCTTATTATATTCTTACACGAAGGACATTGTTCCATTCATTAATGCCCATCATGCCCACAAAGAATTTAAATTCTACCTTAGTCAACTTGGTTTCAACATATATAAGCATATCAAACATTTGCATATTACCTACTCGATGCACCAATTCTGAGAAAGAGTTATTAACCTAAACCTCGCTTGAGTATGTGCATATGAATAGTGCATGAACAGTTAAATCGATAGAATAACCACAATAGGGATAACTAATTGAGATAGGCATATGTCGAGCCAGAAGATTAAGGAACAGTAGAAGAAGCTTCTGACAAGCTTGCCACAAAAAGATATATAACTTAAGAGGTGAGGTTAAATTCCAAATGAACTTCCACCATTTATTTACCACATACGAGCTCGAAGAAGACATAGACAAAGCTTGAGACATTCCAAGATGATATGCATTCCGAATTGAGAAAATGCCTCTCTTATTAACATGCCAACACCAGTCATCAAGAAAGGAAGAACGAGGCTCAAGAAGCTGCAGTATCATCTCAGCTTCAAAAGGCAAAAAATGAGAGCCACAAGTAAAGCAAAATCCTATTAGTTATCAGGTCAAATCAATGTGTATGGACATATGAATAGTGCATGAATAGTAGAATCAATAGAATAACCATAGTAGGGATAGCTAATTGAGATAGGCAGATGCCGAGCCAAAAGATTAAGGAATAATGGAAGAAGCTTTTGATAAGCTCGCCACAAAAAAGATGTGTATCTTAGGAGGTAATGACAAATTCTGAATGAACTTCCACTATTTGTATACCACATATGAGCTTGAGGAAGACATAGACAAATCCTAAGACACTCCAAGATGATATGCACTCTAAATCGAGAAAACACCTCTTTCAAGATGCAACACTAATAATCAAGAAAGAAAGAATAAGGCTGAGGAAGCTGTAGTATCATCTTAACTTCAAAAGGTAAAAAATGAGCCAAAACTAAAGCAAAATCCCTTTAATTACTTGGTTGAATCAATAAAGCTACTAAAAACATCCTCAAATAAGGAAATTGTTGATATCACTTTAAGACTATGGCTTAGCATTTTTTTTTTTTATTAAGGATCCATCTCCAACTTGCTAATGACAACCCCTTTGAAACGATTGATGCCACCATATACAACTACACTAAAATTAGTAAGGTTGAGACCCAATAAAGGTATTAATGACTGAGCTCCTAAAGAAATATCTTCTATGTAACACACGTTCTTCCACTCTATAACGAGTTAGCTAAGAATGGTATCAAGACCTAACTCCTGGATTAGTATAAAAATTTACACAATTGCCTCTATTATTTACAGCTAAGTTCATCTTTGTCATTCCCCAAATCAAAGTCTTCGCTAACTTGCTCGAGGTACTATGTAAAGAGGGGGAATCACTAGGTGACTATTTATCCAAATTCAATAAAGGGGTCATATAAATCAACAACCTCAACCATGAAGTAGCTATGGATACTAAGATTTGTAATTATAAAAATAGAAGACTATTTGACTTATTTAGTATAGATCCCCAAAGAACTTTTATAAGTTGATGGTGTGAAGTAAAAAATTCATCCATTTGGATGACAAGCTTTAGAACTATTCTCATTATCCATATAGAAGATGAGATGATAAGAGGCAAATTGACAACATAAACGATAGGGATCACGCCAAAAATAATAACTCACCTTCGAGTTCTAACTCTAACAAGTATTTATGAGTACCTCGGGTTTTCCTTAAATAATTAGAATCCTATTTGTGACTCTTAACCTTCTATCAACCATTGAGGGTTGAAAGGATGCAGAGTTATACTTTGGTACAATCTTGACTAATGGCACATAAGGGAATCATCAAGGGATCCGAAAAAAGGCCTCTTTATAGGTAGAATCCCTTTTGGGATCAAGTGGCTGATAAGGGCTGAAGAGATAATACTTTGGTAGTATCCTGAATGCTTGACTAGAGTAATCACTCGACTTTAGTCAGGATAAAATTTCTAGTGAGGAAGGATTTTGGTCTAAATAGATTAATTAGAAGGCCCAACTCGTCATCACTAGATTAGATAACAAATTTAGGAATTGGGTGCAACTTGAGGAAGAAGTTAGGCACCCCAAATCACTTGGAATATTGGATTCGACCTTTGAGAATCTTTAGTTCATTTTCACAAGTTTTTCCCTCATTAATTATTTATTCTATTTTAGAGTTGCCCTAGTCTTACATCTAGTGTGTGCTCATCTATCCATTCCAAGCAAAATAATATAATCATTCACCATGGGAATGATGGTGCATAATCAAATGAAAGGGGAAAACAACCTTATAAATAAGCATACTATATTCAATTGTTGGCTTTCATAACTTGCAAAACCAAGCATACATTAATCCTTAGGATAAAGAAATAAAGTATGAAAAGAAGCAGCCCTTAAGTCTAATTATAACAAATTAATGTGTAAAGACAATGTCTCTCTTGCCTTAGCTAAAAGGTACCTTAGTTACTTACCCTAGGTGCTCACCATTATTGGTCACAAAAGTAAGTCATTCATACCTTAAACTTATTGCCTTAATCATCTAACCATGTTCAAAATACAAACAAGAAGATAAGTTATGCTTTCAAGGTGTAATATGCATCATAAAATGTATATGCGATGAGGAGTTAGGAGATGGAGGCATAAATCCTTATTAGGTAGAATATAGGATGAAATTATGGAGTTTAAACTTCTTCCAAACTGCCCTTAAATCTAATCAATGTGCCAACAACAAAGAAGAAACATGCCTGGCCGGGGGGGGGGAGGGGAAGGGGGGTTAGAATGCCTTTTAAAGTAAGCAAATGTGTATAGGGTTAAAGATAATAAAATGACTCAAACGGGCAAAATGTTAAGTGAAACAAATAAGGGTCCTTGGTGTCCAAAACCTCACCTAAATAGTGCATCTTTACAACCCATATCATAGAGATGGTAAGCGGAAAAACTTGGCCATGCCAAAGGCCAACCAAACCCTCTTAATGGTTGTGTGAGTGACTATATCAAAAAGGACTAAAGAAAATATAGCGAGTGGACCTAAAATAATAATAAAAAAAAATCCAAGGGTTTTGGTCTTAAAGCCTCTCTCCATCATCTTCCTCCCAAACACACACTCAAAAAGGCAAAAGAAAAATACAACACACATATCATTTAGGTGTATCAATCATCCATTAACACACATATAGTTTAGGTGTATCAATCATCCACAGAATAGTGTTCATTCATAAAATATGGCTAAAATATGGAGGATGAAGATCTTTAGTTGTTACAACCTACCTCATCTCATCCATTTTTAGGCTTGAGATGTAAAGAAAAAGTTAAAAGCCTAAGAAAAATAAATAACTAAGTTTGTTATGAATAATGCTCATATATATTTCATGTGGTCTATATAGATCGTAGAGAGGTTTGTACAGACAATGAAGTATATGTACAAATCACTAGGCCAACTATTAATAGAATACACAAAGGATAAAAAGAACAAAAGAAGAAGAAAGGGGAGGGGGAAATGAGGCCAAGTCTGTCTTGGGGCTTATCTCTTGACTAAAGGCACTAAAGTGATAGATTCTCCTCTAAAATGCAATGGTTTCAATGTCATGAATAGCAAAACTTGATTCTTTACTTTGAGTCTCTAATGCTCTAAGGGTGATTCTTTAGTTTTTATATATGAGAGTATTTTAGGGTTTGAATGTTCAATTTGACATCATTGCTTTAGGGTGTTCTAGCCTCTCCCTTCTCCTCCAAATAATAAGTTATGTTGGATTGATATTTCTCTCTTTTTATAATGCATTTAAATATGTGTTTGTTATTATTTAAAGTATATAGTTTTGAAAACACAATTGATTATATAATTTGATTGGTGTAATTATAGATGCAAGACATGAAATTTTTCAAATAAATTATTTTGGAGTTGAAGTTGTTAATAATATAATTTTTTATTGTTAAAAAAATATTGTTAATAATTCACTAAAAGAATAGTGTAAAATAATAATCTCATTTTTTGATCTTTCTCGGTGCAAACATAGTGATTAAATATGTAAATTGGTCCTTGAAGTTTAACTAAAATATCTAACAATTTTTTATAAGTTTATCTCATCTATTTTGACACATTAATCTTGAACCTAATGAACAGTAATGTTTTTAGTAAGCTTTTTGCATGTGTACGAGAACACTTTTTCTTAAGGCTTTTTGTCAAAAAAGAGGAATTAAAAAGGTCCACCATTTAAGTATGAGAGTCTGATAAATGTTTGTCAACAAAGGGGGCTTTATGTCATTAAGCAAGAAAAAATTAAATTGAATTTTAAAATATTAGAAGAAAAATTAAGGTGAATTTTTTTTTAAAAAAAAATAGTTTGAATTCTAACTAGATTTGCAACTAGAGCTTAGCGATATGATTTTAGTCAATCCAATGGACAAAAAAAAAAATATCGCTAATATAATATAACTTTTGTATCACTAGCGCCCATATCCTCTGACTTTTGAAAAAATTAATGCTAATTGGTAATTTACTTAGTTTCTCTGCTAATTATTTTAATGAACGGTTTAATTAAAAGATAATTTTTTTTAAAAAAAATCAACTATTTTTCTCTTTTTTAATCCATAAAATAATCTTTTTTCAACAAATATTTGTCAAACTTTTTGTCTCACTAAATATTTTTGAAAAAAATTTCCATAAAAATCCCCTTCTTCTTAATTAAAGAAAAATTTCTCTTTCCATTTTTATTTTCTCAAGGTGGAAAATTTTCCTTCGTGTTTTTTACGTTTCCAAACAAAATAACCAATAATCTATGAACCATCGGTGGCTAACAATATATTTTTGTGTGATTATGTGACTGGTAGCCCCCCTGTCCTAATCGTAACCCAACTTTTCCCAATCGTATGACTCCCATATGCGAACTTTTGATTTTCTGTTAGACTCAAAGAAAAAAATAATTAGAAAAATTTAAGATAATTACAAGTTAAATTTTATTTGATCCTAATTTAATTTATTGGCTGTCTAAATAAAACTATAAAAATTGATCCGAAATTATCAAAATTTTATCTAATTTAAATATTTTAACAAAAAAAAAACTAAAATAACATTTTCTTTATTAGAGAGTCAAATCTACAAGTGATCTCATCCAAAATCCTAAAATGATCGAATTTTTTTTTCCTTGACTCAAAATAGCGCTCTCCTGCTGCGATCAGAAACACAAACTCGAATCCGTGTGATATCATTATCAAAGGTCACTGTGTAATAGACAATCTAAAAGCAAAATAGTTGATGGCGTGATATGGTTAACATTATTAATGATAAATTTATCTTTTATTTATATTAATAAATCAAAAAAATTTTCACTTGAAGATCAACTTAGCTATATATATATATATATATATATTTCATGTGTTTCCCCTAGAAAACAATACTAATTTATTAAAAAAATTGATTTTAGAGTAAGGTCGTTTTTGTATAATTCTACTCCTAATTTTATAAGACTACGACTATCTTTAAAATCACATAATTTATAAATAAGAATTAAAATATAAATTATTAAATCATGTTTTATTTCTCACTATTTCTATTTTGCTATGCATAACATAGGAGTGCTCATTGGTTGGATCAATTCTGTTTGGTTTTTATCAAAATTAAATTACTCAAATTTTAAATTTATATGAACTAAATGGCACCAAAATTTTATAAATCAAATTTAATTGGTTCAATTCGATTTAAATTAATTTTTTAAAATATTTCTTAAAATTTTAATATAAATTATATTATTTTAATTATTTATTATATTAATTATAATATATACATATAGAGTTTTAAGTATAAAACTATATTTATATCATTTATTATTTGTAATTTTTTAAGTTTTCAAAATTGAACCAAACTACGTTCATAAAAAAAATTTAAAATAAAATCAAATTAAATGTTAAATTTGGTCCAATAGATTAATTTGTTTCAGTTTTTTCAGTTAAAATCAAATAATAGCCACTTATAATATAATATATAATAATATTATAAAGATAATAAAAAAAGAGAAAAATTAAATAATCGAACATATCTCTAAATACTCCACTAAAACACTCAAATTAAAAAATCATAATGTACTACAAATTGTGGGTTTGATTATGAATAATACCTCAAAGTGACATAAGTAAAAAATGTATTTAGAGGAGGCAATTTTTGATTAAGACAAAATTAAGTTAAAATGTATGAAAATTTAGGGTACTATCTTTTTTAATTCAACTATTTAATATTTACAAATATGTAATTTGTGGGATTTCCTTTCCCTACAAAAATAACATAAATTAGCGACAAACAAAATCTTTTATTAACAACCTGAATTCTATTGTTAAATATGTATAGTGATGAATTACCGACGAATGACGTCCATCGCTAAAGTGGTGGTTGCTAAACAAAATAGTGACGATTTTAGTGGGTCTGTCATTAAAAATAGTGTCGGATCTACGATAGAAATCCATTACAAAAGTGGAGTGCCAATTCTCATGATTTAGCGATAGATGATACATTAGTGACCAATATATTCTATCGCTAATGTCATCATTAGATTGGTGACGATTTAACAATAGAAGTATCTATCGTTGGCTTCATTTAGTGACGGACACCTGTCCATTACTCATTTTTTAAAATTTTATACTTTTAATGAATTTATATATTAATAATTGCATATTTGTTTAAATATTTTTATATTTAGATATATGCATTTAATGAACATATATTAATAATTGCATATTTATTTAAATATTTTTATATTATCTTAAGGATGAAATATCGAAAATAATACTATTATTAATAAATAAATATCACAACATATATCAAAAAGTATAAATAAAAAAAATGTCACATAGTATAATGTATAAAGTACATAAAAAAGATGATAAAACACATAAGTACAAAAAAATCAGACTAGTCCATCAGTAGGATTTGGGAGGACAAACAACTCGAACCTGAGTGCCATGGGTCAGCTCAACAATAAGGTGATGCATCTTATTCATCTGTTGTCTTTGGCCCGCAAACTAATGCTCAAAAGACAGTCTTTGCTCATCCATCCTCATCTGAAAATCATGCTGAACCTCCTAAACAATGGAAGCTCATAGGTCCGCATCAGCCATTGGACGAGAAGTAGCAGTCGACGCAGATGACGCAGACTGACTAAAGAATAAAGGTACAAGCTAACCTATGTCATAGAAGTGCCTCTTCTTCTATCCACCTGCAGCCTGTAAGAATATCTTCTTCTCATTAGGCTGATGTGGCTCTAAAGAAGCCTCCTTTGGCTCAATGACTCTCTCATATGAAGGTGCTATGTTAAATGATTTATGTTTGTAAAACTTATAGCTACACTCATAGACCGCTGATCAACGTATTGCAAATTCTTCTAACTGATGTGTGTACACTCAAACATCTCAAAATATATAGTATCACGGTTTAATTTTTCACTCTGAAAATCAATATATTTTATAAATATAGATAAATATATAATAAATATAAGTAACATATTAATTAAAAAAAATATGTAAAACATACTCACCAGACATCTATGATGCTTAGACATGGATATGAAACCCCAATATGGCAGGAGGGACTAGAACCATAATCGTCTGTCTCACTAAGGTGGTTACAAGATGCTTGTGCGCCACGCTCTTTGAACTTTGGTGTGGACCATGTTGCTTGTCAGCTATCCCATATAGTCATTGCGATGCTCGTAGGTTGTCTGCCAGTTCGTCTCCACTTAGACAAATTGTCAATGTAGCGTGTAACAGCCTGATGCTCCCACCTACTCCTAATCCCAAGTAAAAAATTTTTGCAAACACAATAAGCAAAATTGGTTAGAATAATGCTTTTAGATAAATAAAATTATTAATCAAAATGAGATAATTATTATTCATTTATACCTAAAACTCCTCCCAATAAAACTCTTGTGCCGCATATGGAACATGCTTCCATGCATGTCTAGAAGGCTATAAGTGAAGCAAAAAAATCTTAGAGAAACAAGCATAACATACATTGCTTAGAATGAAACCGTTGTTATGCAATAAAGAATAAGTTAGTAAGTTATAATAACTAAAAAACATGAAAAAATATCATACATTATTCAAATTATATATTAAGTTATAGATTGCAATTTAACGGACTTTGAAATCTAAAATTATTAAAAAGGAAATAAAAATTAATTGAAAAATATAAGTTACATACCACCCATCGACGAGATGGAGTTGCACTCAGCCAATACTAGATTGCATGACTAATGCCACTGATGATGATGTAGTCGGTGTCTCATACATATTTGATGGTGTAAGCAGTACTGATAAGGATGGTGGTGGAAGTGAGGATGGTCGTAATGATGTCATAGGGTGTAACGGTGGAAGTGAAGATGACGGTGATGATGTCTCAAGTGCCAATGGTCACATCGATGGAACAAAGGGTGAATGCTGTGAACCTCACTCCACTGTCCCTCTCTCCACTGTCCCTCGCCCATATGCATTTGAACCAAATCTAGCACCCCTCAGGGGTCTAATAGTATCATCGTCCCTCTCTCTCATGAAGTGTGTATATATATATATATATATATATATATATA
>CATIWR010076541.1:0-53323 GCA_949677035.1 Omphalea diandra | reverse complement strand
TATATATATATATATATATATATATATATATATTAAATAAGTGTTGTTGTTGTAGAATTGAATCAATCCCTCAAGAAGAAATGAAGAAGTTGATGAATTCTAAAGTAACATGTAAATCGCGACCGCAACCTAAAAATTCGCGACCGCAATTCATGTTAAGACATACTGAAAATTAAGCAGGCAAAATCACAGTGTCATTCTCGGCCGCGATCCCTGAAAAGAGAAAGGTCAAATTGTCACAGACGAATTCGCGGTAGAAATCTCGGCTGAGTCGCGACCGCGAATTTGAAAGAAATTCAAGAGGGAAGCAAGTCCACAACCACAACCTGACAAGTGTCCAATGAAACTATTGAAAGTCAAAAATCGCGAAGACATCTTGCTAGTAGCGACCGCGATCCTTGTGGAAGAAAGTTACCAATTTTGGCAGTTGAATTCACGGTGTCTGTCGCGCCCTGTGCAAGAAAAACTCGCGACCGCGACTTCTGAAAGTAGGTAAAGGACAACGACTATATTTTTCGTGTAAACAAATAAGAAGATGCCACGTGGACTAGCCGTTAGAAACAAACGGGGTTTCTCTTGAAGAATTTGGATTTCGCGACCACGAAAGGCAGTAGCGACTGCGATTTCATCCTGACAAGCATTAAATGCAGAATCTGTCAAGCATGTCTCAAAGATTTAATGAACTATGATCTGTAACGTCTCTTTGAAGAAGTTTGGCTGTAAATACCCCACCAAACAGCCATGAAGAAAGTTGCTAACAAATTTATTACAAGTATTGAAAGCTCTTAATCTTTGCTACTCATTTTCTTCATCTTCTTTACATTTGTTAAGTGTGAGCATTAAACACCAAATTGTAAGGTTTTGTGTTAGCCTACAAAAACACTCTAAGAAAGGTTTTAGTGTAAGCCTGCTAAAACACTTGAGTAAGGTTTTGTGTTAGCCTAGAAAACACTTTGTTGTACGGTTGTGTGTTAGCCATTAAAACACAAGTTGTAGTAAGTTGGGTGTGAGCTTGAAAACACCATTGACTTAGTAAAATACCCAATTGAGTGATTGGGGAGTGGACGTAGGGATTGTTTTGCCCGAACCACTATAAAATCATTATGTCCTTACTATCCTTTCTTCTTCTCTTCATCTTTATTTTAAATTTTTATACACCAATTCAACCCCCCTTCTTAGTGCCTAAGGACAACAGATCGCTTGCAACATAATTTGCTTCGTGTAAGTCAATTATGTGATAAATGTAATAAAGTCACCTTTAAGCCTAGAGAATGTCGAGTCACCATTTTGTTATATAAAAAGGTAGTTTTCAAGGGTAAAAGGAAAGGCAATACCTATCTAATTAACTTAGACAATTTGGCTAACCAATTTTTTAAGTGTTTGTGTCTCTTAGTAATAAAGCTTGACTATGGTATAAAAGACTTGGACATGCTAGCATGGAGCTGTTACAAAGCTTATCAAAAGAAAGCTAGTAGAAGGTCTTACAAAGCTAAAATTTTCTAGAGACAAGACATGTGGTCCTTGCCAAATGAGGAAGCAACATCAATCTTCCTTCAAAGCAAAGAATGTTGTAAGTACATTTAGACCTTTTCAATTAATTCATATGGACTTGGTAGGACCTACTAGGAGTGCTAAATTAGGTGAGGAACATTATGCACTAGTCTAAGTTGATGATTATTGTAAGTTTACTTGGGTTTCTTTTCTAAATCATAAGCATAATACTTTTGATGTTTTTAAAAGTTTTACAAAAGGGATTCAAAATGATAAGGGTTACTTCATTCCTTCCATAATAAGTGACCATTGAAAAGAATTTCAAAATGAGTATTTTGAATCTTATTGCTTAGAGAATGGAAATTTCGATAATTTTTCAACTCTTAGAACACCACAACAAAATGGTGTTGTAGAGAGGAAAAATATAACACTGGTTGTAACATTCCTATCCACATTCATTGGCATTATCACATGAACATATTCATTGCATAAATGATATGAAATCCCACATGAACATATGCATTGGATAAATGATACTTTAGATACGTGAATTGGATAAGCACGATGATGATACATGCACCATTGCATTTGGGACACGTGAACATATATGTAGTGTTTGTATAGTTGCATGGAAAATTGTTTTATAGCAAATTTTTTTATGTTGTGTGCATATTATAGCATCATAAATAATGGTGTTATAAAGCTTATTTTAGAGTATAAGGAGCGTCTATGAATTAGGAGATGGACGGAGATGCTTAAGGAGTGAAGAAAAGTGATTAAAAGAGGAAAGTGAACTTCCAACCAATAGGAATGCAACACCATGATTTTGTCTTGTTACAATAGGTTTACAAGTGGAATTTTTGACCCTTTAGGATCAAAATACAGATATTAAATATGAGGTGCAACAGAAGAAAGAGAGAGCTCAAAAGGAAAGAAATGAAAAAAGAAGAAAAAGAAGGAGAGGGAGAATAGTGAGCTGCCTAAGGAGGAAGCCTAAGGTTTTCTAGTTCTAAGACAATAAGTAAGTTAATTTATCTTCTTCTCAAATGAAATTAACCCCTTTTGACATGTTAATCATGCATGGTTAGTGAGAATTATGGAGTATTTGAAGTAGAGCTCTTGGATGGAAGTTGAAATTCAAAAGAACAAGAGTTGATTGTGTTGATTTTATTGTTAGAGAAGAATTTTGTACCCATAATTTCATAATCATAGAAGAGGAATTAAAGAAAATGAAAAATATGAAAGTTTTAGCTTTATGCCTTATATAAATGCATATGAAACAGTTTTGCTTTATTTGGTGTGTGTGAGGAGTTATGGCTCCTTCATTAGGCCTGGTTCACAACCAACCAAAATCACCTCAATCTTTTTGTTTTCTTATATTTTAATGGCTTTAGGTTTTGATTTTGATAAAGTGTAAAACATGAAATTTGTAGGGTTATATCCCTTCTAAACACTTATAAAGATTTTTGGATTGATTTTTTGTGTGGAAATAGATATGGCTCATTGATTGTGACTGACCCTGTACCCCGATGAAACCTCAACTGTCTTTTAATTATGTTTTCCAAGAGTTTGATAGCCATATAGTAGGAATTTGGTGATGTATTAAACTCAAAATTTGTGTATTTATATATTATCTACATGACTATAAAATATTGTTGCCAAATTTTGTATGGTTGTTCAGATATTGGCCCTTCATCATGACTAATTATAACCATGTTGAAAATCTACTCACCCTGAGATTGGTCATTTGTTTTGGTGATTTTAGACTGAATTAGACAATGAGTTAAACATGAACAATGTTCCTTTATGTGTTTTGTAACTTTTGGTAAATCAATTTGGCAATTTAATTTGTACAATTTGTGATATACCTAAGAATATAAGACCTACTCAGACTAAGATGACATTAAAACTGAGAAAAATTCAAAATTCACCCCATTTTTTATGTGTGGCCTGAAATTTGAATATGTTGTATCATTATGTTTCAAGTTTATTTGAAAAAAAGAATCAAGTCATTTGGATAAGTATTCCTAAAGTTATTTTTATGAAAGTGCAGCAAGCTCAAGCTACCACATAAGGAAAATATGCATAAACACTAGGTCTACTTGCATGGATCATGCCATAGTTGCATACCAAGCATTCATAATCATTTTGGCATACTTATAACCATGTATGTTTCAAATGTGAGGATCTCAACACTTTGAGGAAGCCCCAGAGAGAGAACCAAAACTACTGTAAAGGTTGGTTACATCAGAAGGTGAGTAAAAATGATAATAAGATTATAATGCGTATATGTGTGATAATTTTATGATGTGATTATGTCTTATTACATGTATATGTGATTGAATTGTTACCTTTTACATATGAATACAAATCAAGAAAGAATTATATGGTCTTAACGATTACTTGGTATACCATTATTATGAACACTTGTTTATGGAACTAAAAGGATGTTATGACTGGCTTGTCAAACACTTGCAAATCACATGGAAGATGGACTAATATGTCCCATTGGCACATGTTATGGATCAAATGGTTCACTTATTATATGCTAGCTAGCAAAATTAAATGTCACTTGAATCACATTAATTCTCGGGAGCAGTGTTTGCCTTGCAAGGTCACAACACAAAAATAAATCTGTTGTACTTGCACTTGCATAGCCAATTGTTATACTTGTAATGTATCCTGATGATATTCTTATATTGGTTGTACTATAAGAATTTGACTATTATTTTTATTCATTGAGTCGCTACTCACCAAATCATAATTTTTTTTTTCAAATATTGAAGCATAAGATTGGACATTTTGGTGCTTAGAGTTTTGCATCGAGGCACAAGGACCATAGGTCATCGGCTGAATTCCAACTCTCTTTCTCCTTATGTCATGTACATACATCTAGATAGGAATTAGTTTATAGTACCTAGCCTTGAAATTAGTCAAGATATATGTACATTAAATACATGTTTGATTGTGTATGTATAATGAATAAAACCTTTCGGCATATATATTTTAGACATGAATGCTATGAGTTTTATAAATAAAAATGATCGTTACACTGGTAGAGATGGCTAGAACTATGCTCAATGAGTATTTCCTACCAAATTACTTTTAGGCTGAAGCTATCAATACTTCATGTTATATTGCAAATTGAGTTTTCAAAAGACTCATTCTCAATAAAACTTCTTATGAGCTATGGAATGGTAGAAAGCCAAAGATATCATACCTAAGAGTATTTGGATGCAAGTGCTATATAATGAATACCAAGGATAATCTTGGAAAATTTGACTCAAAAACTAATAAGGGTATATTCTTAGGTTATTCACCACTATCAAATCCTATAGGGTCTTTAATAAGAGTTCAATGGTTGTTGAAGAATCTATGAATGTTGTATTTGATAAATCTAGTAAGCTTTATCTTGTGAAAGGTTTTCTTATTGATAATCTTGTAGGTGACTTTGAAAAATTGGAATTAGAGCACACTACAAAAGAGGAAGACAAGGATAAATGATGAGGACAAATCATCAAGAGTATATAAGGAACAACAACATCAACAAGAAGAATTGCCAAGTCAAGATCTACCCAAGGATTAGAGATTCTCCAAGCATCACCCCAAAGACTTAATTATTGGTGATACTTTAAAGGGTGTAAGAACTAGATCTCAACTTAACTTTTTAGATAATAATCTTGCCTTTGTTTTTCAATTGAGCCAAATCTATTGATGAGGCTTTTAATGATGAGAGTTGGGTGATTGCTATGCAAAAGAAACTCAACCAATTTAAGAGAAACAATGTGTGGAAAATTGTCCCTCGGCCTAAGGAACACCCAATTGTAGGTTACAAATGGGTGTTTAGGAACAAGTTAGATGAGCAAGGATTCATCACTATGAATGAAGCTATATTGGTTGCAAAGGTTACAACCAAGAGGAAGGCATAGACTATGATGAAACCTATAGAGGCCATTAGGATTCTTTTGGCATATGCATGTCATATGAACTTTAAACTATTTCAAATGGATGTCAAAAGTGCTTTTCTAAATGGTGTTATTAATGAGGAAGTTTATGTTGAACAAACTTTTGGTTTTGAGTCATATAGTTTTCCAAATAATTTTTTAAATTGAATAGAGCCTTATATGGTTTGAAACAAGCTCCAAAAGCTTGGTATGAAAGGCTTAGTTCTTTTCTTTTGAAAAATGATTTTGAAAAGGGGAAGGTTGACACAACTTTGTTTGTAAAAAGGCATAATCATGATACACTAATAATACAAATTTATGTTGATGATATCATTTTTAGTGCTATTAATAAATCTCTATGTGAGGATTTTGCTAAGTGTATGACTAGAAAATTTGAGATGATCATGATAAAAGAGCTCAAGCTTTTCCTTAGTCTACAAGTCAAGCAAACCAAGAAGGGATCTTTGTCAACCAAGCCAAATACATAAAGGACATTCACAAGAAATTTGGCATGGATGGATGTAAAGTAGCAAAAACATCCATGAGTGCTACCACCAAATTGGACAAGGATGAAATGGGTAAGATGGTTGATGAGAGGAGATATCAAGGTATGATCGGTTCTCTACTTTATCTTATTACTTCTAGATCTAATATAATGTTTTGTGTATGCATGTGTGTGTTAGATTTTAATCTTCTCCCAAAAGAATGTCATTTGAATACTATCAAATGAATTTTCAAATATTTAAATGGTATATTGCATTTAGGGTTCTGGTATCCTAGATATTCTTCATTTAGTCTCATAGGTTACTCAAATATAGATTATGCCAGTAGTCTTTTAGATAGGAAGAGCACTTATAGAATTTGCCAATTTATAGGAGATTATTTAGTGTCTTGGTTTAGCAAAAAGCAAGTTTTGGTTGCCTTATCCATCAACGAAACTAAATATATAGCTGCAGGTTATTGTTTCACCCAAGTCCTTTGGATGAAATAACAATTAAAGAATTATGGCAAAGTTGTTGATTGTATTCTCATCGAATGTGGCAATACTAGTGCAATAAATCTGTATAAGAATTCCATCCAACACTCTAAGAGCAACCATATAGACATTAGGTGTCATTTTCTTAGAGATCATGTCCAAAATGGTGATGTTGTGTTAAAATTTATAGACATAAATCATCAACTTGCTGACATTTTCACTAAATCTTTTAATGA
The DNA here is from genome assembly GCA_949677035.1 of Omphalea diandra. Lineage (NCBI taxonomy): Eukaryota > Viridiplantae > Streptophyta > Magnoliopsida > Malpighiales > Euphorbiaceae > Omphalea > Omphalea diandra. The sequence continues at coordinate 46,676 of CATIWR010076541.1, read as the reverse complement.
AGAAAGGTTAAACTTCATTAAAAAAGAGTTGAGAATGTTTGATGGAAGCTTACCAAAGTGAAAAATTAGATCATTCAGCATGTTGCATTATTCCATGATTGAATGATTACCTTGTGTGATGTATATGATGTATATTCCTTTGGATGTCTTAATTTTATGTGCAATTGTGCTTTTCAGTGCCAACTTGTATGAATTAAACATCAAAATATCAAAGTGGATCACAGTTTTAGATGTCAAGTCTTAAAATTTTATAGTTATCTTTTTGCCTTGTAATTTGCAGTCGCTATTTCGTGGTTCACAATCATGAATTACAGGTGCTCATCTTTTGGCTGATAACCATCAATTCACAGTTGCACCTTTCAATCCCTATCTCGAATTCATATTTTTTGATGAGCCTAAATATGAAGAAATCGTGCGAGAATTCATATGTACAGTGATCCTAAGTCGAAGAGCAGAATCTTATGCCAGCCAACATAAGTTAGTATTTCGTGCTTTTGGAGACTTTTTTTATTATTATTTTGAACAATTATCCAACCTTTTCAACCTTTAAGTTAAAGATGACATTTCGTTCATCATTTCTGCTCTTGATGCCATTTATTTCGAGTTTTGGTCTGAAGTTTCCATTGAGACCAAACATGACCTAAAACCTCTTTAGCTAAATACATCTGAACCCTACCTTTTTGGCTACTTCATTGTATCATCACCTTTTCTATTAATGCAAGAAGGGATGGTAATGAAAAGGTGTCCCAACAGGATCATGCTTTCCTTTTTTGTGTTGTAAAAAATAAGCCTATACAAATTGGCCTTTATCTTGTGGATCAATTAATTCACATTAGCACCAAACCAAAGAGTCAATTTCTTCTCCCTTCTCATGTAACTGCCATCTATCGATATATTGGTGCTCTTAATAAGGAAAATGAAAAATTCCTCACTAAGAAGCTTTTTCCCTCTTAAAACTTTTTAGACCTCACTTACCTCATCAATGCAATAACTATTCACCCTAATTCTTACGCTTATACCCTGGGTGCTTTTGAAGCAGAAAAGGTGGAAACATCCCATGCCACCAAAAGAAAAGGCTTATCATTAAAGAAGGAGAACAACCAGTCTAACCTTTTCAACAAAAACCTAAGACCAAAATCTTTCTTGCTACTATTAATAAAAAATTGGATAAGGAGACGAAGATGCTCAAAAGATGTTTTCTCCTCCTTTCCCACCTACACAGTGACTTGGTGGACTTATAAGAGAAAATAGGTGCTCCTCCCTACCATCTTCTCAATTTTGAGGATTGGGAGGACACACCAGAAGAGGAGGACAATTAAGAGGTTGAGCAGGTGATGAAGCAGAGAGAGGAGGAGATAATGAAGAACAAGATGATTCTATAGATGATGATAGTTCTCGTATCTTTTAGATTGTCTTTAGGATTTATATTTTTCTATTTTGTTTTAAATTTCTTGATGTCAACACTGTTGATCCCACATTTTATAAATAAATAAAATTGTTTAATTTGCAAATTCTTTGTCTCATATGTTGTGTGATTACAACTCTTATAATTATCTGAGTTATTATTTGCTCCTTATGATCTCTTATCACATGTTTATGCAATTAATTTACTCCACTATATTTACCCTCTTTTTTATCTTACCGAAGGGGGAGAGAGAAGTATGGACAGAAAATAAGTAATGTATAGAAAATAAGTAATGTACTTAAGAAAAACATAAGTTGAGGGGGAGCATTTTTTTCTTAAACTTAGAATACTTAAAATCTTGTCTTTGATCATTGACTATAAATTTTTTAAGTATTCATTGATCATTTCATCATTGACCATCCCAACTTCATAACTCATGCATTTGATTTTCCTTAAGATCAATGTAAGTTGTCAAAATCAAAAAGGAGGAGATTGTTGGATTAGGTTGGTCAAACCTAAGTCATAAACCTCTTTTGATCTTGAGAATAGAGATTGCTCAATGCTAATGTTTTCATTAAGTGTTGTTTTGCAGTTTATAAGATAGTTTTTTCACTCAAAATTGGATGGAAATCAAAATCTCCAACCTTAAGAAGGTCATCCAAATAAGCAGTCTGTGTCCTATAAATTGTGACCGCAAATTAACTATAAGAATGGATGGAGCTAGGCTAGAGGAATTCATGGGCAAATTTACAATCGTGACTTAGCTGAAGGAAATAAGGCTGAGTCACAGAGAAATTTGCAGTGGCTATCGCATCCTGTGTCGCAATCATAAATTTCATAGTGATAATGGAGGGAACCAAAGCCATAACCATAACACGCCAATTGTCCAAGGCGACCGTTGGATATCAAAAATCATGAGGGCAAATAGCTTATCACAATCGTGACTTAAGAAGTTGTAATTTCCGCTTAAACAGAGGAATTTGTGGTCTCAGTTGTGCCTAAGACAAATTAAACTCGCGACCACGACTTTTAAGAAATTGGTGGAACACAACGACTATATATCTTGACTAACCAATAGATGAATGACACATGGACTAGTCATTAGACATAGAACGGAGTTCTCTGCTGCGATTTTCGGTCCCTTAGCGTAAACTAGAAATTCGCGACTGCGAAGTAGTAGTAGCGATCGCGACTTCTGCCTGATAAAACTTTAATGCAAAATCTACCTAGCACAACTTAAAGATTTTGGGATAGTTTTAGAGTAACGTCTCTTTGGTGGATGTGGGCTATAAATACTCCACCAAACAGATGTAAATGAAAGAGAATTGAATTGATTATAACCAAAATATTGTCAATTTGCTACTCATTCTTTTACTCTTCTAAGTGTTATTGATTATTTAGTGTGAGTAATAAACACCATTGTAAGTAGGTTGAGAGTTAGCCTAGATTTTAAAACTCTTGTAAGAGGTTGAAGTGTGAGCCTATATAAAACACTTGTGAGAGGTTTTTATGTGAGCTTAGAAAACACAAGTTGTAAGGGTTTTGTGTGAGACATAAAACACAAGTTGTATAAGTTTGGTGTGAGCTTGGAAACACTAGGTTAGTTAAGTGAAGTACCTAATTATGTAGAATTAGGGAGTGGACGTAGGGTTTGTTAACACCCAAACCACTATAAACCTTTGTGTTGATTCTTCTCATCTCCTCTTCATTTCGTAAACACATAAGCCTTTTTCTTAATTTTAAAACATGCCATCAATTTAACCCCCTTTTTGGTACTTTAGGCTAATAGCTCTCAAATAGGTACTAGGGGTCTTAGCAACTTTCAAATAGGTACTAAGTTCATTATAGTAGCTTTCTAGTAGGTACTAATGTGTTATGCACGTTTCCAACAGTTCTTAAGTAGGTACTAGGTATCCTATATGTTTGCAGTAGCTTTCTTGTAGCTACCAATGCTCTTAAATCTATTGGAGGTGGTCTGGTCCTTTTGATAGGCAGACCAAGCTCAAGAGTCTTCTTTGAGGTGACCTTGTGTCATAATTACCATTTTAAAAATCTAATGAGACATAATTGCCCTTCTAGCATCTTAGGGATGAATAGTTTCCCTTCTAGCATCTTAGTGATCAATTCATGTCATTTGTAACTCTCATGGCTGCCTTAAAAGTGGTCAGAAACTGAAAAGAATAATGTTGGATCTAACTCTGTCAAATGTATATCTTCGGTTAGGGGTAGCTTCTTAAAGTGTTTCACTCTGAAAGTCTCCTTTATTGTTTCTAAGAGGGTTGATTTTGTCATTTTAAGATAGTTTGATAATTTAGTAGTCAATATAGGGTTGAAGTTGCTTATTAAAGCTTTGGCAATAATGAGAGGTACTTTGGTAATTCCATCTTGAACCTTATTTTTCTTCCTTTCTTTCCTCTACCCATTTTTAGTAGTTTATACAGACATGCATCTTGTCTATATAATCAACTTGGCGAAATCCATATGCAAAAGTGATGTGGTTGTGATTTTGCACCGTATAGAGGGGCATTAGTTGTCTATATAGACAATGCCCCTTATATAAGGGCTTAAGATAGCTTTGAGACTCATTTATTGGTTGCTTGGGGTTTTATTATGGTGTGCCCTTTGATGTGCATGTCATTGATGATCGTGCCAAAAGGTTTTGAGGCATGTTAGAAGGCTTCACGATGTACAACCTATATTAGCACATAGCTATAGTAGCTTTGAGACTAGTAGGTCTTTTTTTTCATTATTCTTTCTCATTTTATTTTTGCCTTCAGCACTTATAGATTGTTGGCACTGGCCTTAAAGAATATTTAAGACTAGTCATAAGGCACTTACCATTTAATTTTTGAGAATTTTATTTTGTTATTCGTCAATAATTTAATCTTTTCAATTTGTACGCTTGTGTTGACTTTTTAGAAATATGTGTAGAAAACTATCAAAATTAATTTATGGGACAACTTATAAGGAATTGAAACATACTTATGACCTAGAATAATTTATTTATTTTTCTAATTTATTATTCCATGAGTCTTTTGTTGATTTAAAATTGGACAATGTTGGCTCTTTGAATCTCGTGTGCATTCTGAACTGGGTTCTTGATTTTTGTGAAATTTTTCAAGAATAAAATATTTTGCATAATTCACCACAAGATTTCACAAATTATTTTCCATTTCATCATTTTTTCAGTATCCATGAACTACTTGCACATAAAAAAGCATGATATGTTATTCTTGCTTATGAAGTTGCACATTTTCATACTTGGGGTTATTGATTGGATTTTTGTTATTTTATACTAATTGACTGTAGCAATCTTGATTCACGAGCCTATTTATGACCTTCATTGCCATGTTGATCTTCCTCTTACTTATCTGTCTTTCTTTTTTGTTGTGTGGAAACCGAATGCTTGTCTTCCATTTTTTGCAGGGTGACATCACCTTTAATAAGGGAGGTAGGGCTATCGGCCCAGTTGAGTTTGATTCAGGATAGTACACCATTATGTCATTGCTCACTTGAAGGAGACTAATCTTTTGTCATTTCTCAGGATACTACTAGGTAGGCCCCCTCAAGGTGATTCAACCGTGATATAGGTGTTGATCGAGTGATGGATCGATACCACCCACACATTCCACCTACCACATTTAGAAAAGGTGACGATCACTCCTAATGACTTCACTTATCTAATTGGGATATGCTTCTTTAGGATTCCCTTTGTCACAATCTAAATTCTAGGCTATGCTAGTGCTAGAGAATGGGAAGGCTTAAGGCCACTATAACCCATAATAACCCTTATTACTCATGGTTGAAACCCATTTCTAAGCTCTCTAATACCTTTAATATAAAATTTATACTAATTAGCCCATAAACCTTACTAGCTTTAATTTACCCTGTTTATATATTTCATAAAAACACTTTCTTGTATTATATTATAGCCATTTTACTCATTTCTTATCATGTCATGAGTGGGGAGTCCAGACTCACCAATTGATTCCTTTTTATTCTTTCTTTACTTACCTTCATTATGTATACATCATTGAACATAAAACTCTCCCATTTAGACAATCCTAGAATCAGGAGTTAACTTAAGGTCACTTTATATAACATTCCTTTCATCATCATAAACATTTAATATTTATCTTACATGGGCAGTCAATGCTAGTATGACTCAACATAATTTCCATTAATCATGCATCATAACCATTTTGCATTTACATTAATCTTAGACATATACATATCACAATATTCATAACTTACTATTTGTAGAGATTACTAAGAATATAAGATATGCTTAACATTTTCTTAATACATTTATAACTCTTCCAATTATACATATACATCATTACTATAGGCAACTACAAAGAAATAATATAGTGCCTTGAAATTATATTATACATAACTTAAAACCTTTATTTATAACATTTAATCTTCAGGCATCAATCATGATATCAATCCTATACTTAACTTGAAAAACAATTTGTGTGCATAGGGGTTGAGCTCCTTATGGCAAACTCAGTAAGGAATTTATATTGTTTATATACATGCTCACATGCCTTTTCATGAACGCATCTCTAGCTACATGACACATTATTTGCATACATCATTTACATTGTAAAACATTACATGCTTGGATAGTCAAATCCATAAGAATCCTTACTTGGTTTACATATCTTTCTCACACAAGAGAGTTACCTCACCAATTATGCGTTCATGGGAGAGTTGTCTCATCGATCACATATTTCTCTTACACGAGAGAGTTTCCTCTCTAGTAGTGTCATGCATGCTTAACATTTCATTTTTATATATTAGTCATATCATACTTGCATGATAGCTATGACTCTTTGGATTCCCACTTCTAGCATGAGATACCCTCACATCACATGGTAATTAAACATAGTATTTCATTCTTGATATTTCATTTCAATCATATAAATGCATGTGACTTTTATATCAATATACTTTGGCCTATAATTTTATATCAATATAATTTAGCCTATTATGGCCTATAATTTATCATGCATATATGCAATGGACATTAAAAGCCATGATAAAATCCTTCACCTTTAGCTTGATATTTTTCTATTTCTTTGCCTTAGCCTTACTTACTTTTAGCTTTATCCTTACTTGTTCTTAATCATCTCACCCACACACAAGCCTAAGTATAGACATCCATTACACTATTACTATAATATCCAAAATATGAAGAGTTACTTAAACTCACACATAGAACACATATAACATAAACATAACATATAGTATAATAAGGCAAAATCTCTTATTAAAATAATGAATCCCTAAACATCAATCAAGCATGCAAACATAACTTTCATTAACTCCCACTTCCTTTTTATCTTATTCATAGTATCAATGTTAACATCATCAAATCCATGGTTAAAATCTTTAACTCATTTCATAGTCATCAATTTATACTCCTAAATTCGTCGACATATTCATTTCTCACCATAAAATATCCATATGCCCAACGCCTTTCAAAGCTATAATTATATACTTTATTAATATTATCTTTAGTTCAACTAAAGCATAAAACACCAATTAAGCTCAATTTTCTTCTTAAGCATGAATATAAGAACAATAACTAAAATATAATTAACCATTAATCATTAAGAATTAAAAGAAATAACCCACACACTTCAAGCAGTTTTAAGACTTTTTCAAATAACATCACTTTTCATGTCATAAGACATTTTCAAGTAACATCACTTTTCATGTCATACTAGCACCAAACTTAATCTCTTTCATCACCATGGAGCTCAAAAACACCTTAAACACACTTATTCAAACATAAAGAAAATATTCAATAAATATGGAAGATTATAACTTACTTGAAATAAAAAGGAGAATGTCATCGACTTACTTAAAAGTTGGAAGAAGATGGACAAGCAAACTTGATTTAGTAGCCATGGATGAGGAAGAGGTTTTGAGAGGGTTTAATTTGTGTTTTGGACTACTAAAAATAGAAAGTAAATGTAAAAGAAGTTGTGTTTAGGCTGAAGATAAAGAAGAAGTTCTATTTAGGCTGAAGATAAAGAAGAAGTTGTGTTTAGGTTGAAGATAAAGAATAAAAGTGTAAAAAGACTAAAATGCCCAAATGGAGTATTCTAGAAAAAGTCTACCAAAATTGCTACTTCTATCCCATAAACTTATGCTTCCACTCTTTTTTCCTTTTCCACAATATACTTTAAACACCATTTTAGGCATTAAGAGTGATGGAAAATGGATTTAGTGTAATTTTTAGGAAGAAAATAAAGATAAAATGGTATGAAAAGATCAAAATGCCCAAATAGAGCATTATAACCTTTCAGAAGCTTTGCTTCCAACCTTTTATTCCTTTCTTCGACACACTTCAAATAATAATTGTAGACATCTAAAACACATCTATAGCACATCATTATCATGTCATTTAAATTTATGTTGGCACATATATTAAGCACATATTAAACAAACATAACCAACAACATTAAGATATGGTAGTTATGCAACTATCCAGTTTTCCTTCCTTCCTTCCTTCAAGATACTTCAAACACCAAATTTAGGCATCTAAAATAAATCTAAAATGCTTCATTAATATGTCATTTAATCACACATTCAACACACTTAACATACCTCAGTAGCCATCAAAGATCTTGCACTTAACTTACCATATAGCTTAGCTTTCATTTTCCTTCTTCATTTCTTTTAACATAACTTCCTTCCATATAAAATATTGGCATATTCTTCATTAGTAAACCTTTAATTCTATCATTCATTCATGTTCGTTAATCATCATTTCATACATATAGCTTACTTACATATCTTAACTTCCACTTACTTCCCTATTATGACTTAGCATTTTTCACCTTCATATTTTTTAGTCATCATTTCTAACTCATATCATGTCATAAATAGTCATCATTATGTCATTAAATCATCACTTTTTCATCAAATTTATCCTCTTCATGCTCATCATATATGGGAAGAAGTCCTCATATATGAGAGACCCATAAAAATTAAGTCTCAAGCCTTACACCCCTTCCTATTAACTCTAGTGTACACCATTCAGTGATACAACAAGATTATGTCTACCACCTTTTTTATTTCATTCCTCGATCTTTTTTGAGCAATCTGGCTTAAAGATGTTCGCTCCCATTGCTAGAGATGATAGCCTAGTCGAGGTGGTTGATTAAGTGGCCTATTGCTTCTTATTATTTAGCTTTTTAGGGACACTATTCATGAAACCCTTAGATGTGGTGCATATCTATCTGCTACTTGCCATCAAGGACATCAAAGTAACTTGTCACTCCAATTGAGGGTCAATAGTGTTGGCTATTTGTACCTATCCCTAGACCAATGTAGCAGAGGGGTGTTGTATATAGAAAGTGCCTGACTCACGCTCGTTGTAAGCAATTAATTGAATCTCTCATATTGTTTATTTTTATTTACTAGTCTTTGTCATTTAATGACTTATGATTCCATTATTTGACAATGTTGGATCATGGATCAAGGGTTGTTAGAAGGCAACAGTCCTTTACCATATATGGATGACTAATCATCGAGAGTCATCACTTGTGGTTAGGCATGGTTGCTTGAACACTTTCACTTTGGACTAGGTATTTCTTTTATAAAAAGAAATAATTATTACCTTCCTATATTAATTATTAATCTTAATTGTATACTTACAATGATGAATCATGATTCCTTATCCTTTTTATAAATACGTTTAAGCTAGAGGGGGCCTACCCACACATGACATCTCGAGGTGGCATAGGTGAAGGATCGCTTTTATAGGTGATGACTACTAATGAGTCTTTCCTTGTGGGATTGTTACATTAAGGAGTGAGTCCACCTATGTTGTGAAGGATCAGACACTTGACATAGATCTCAATGTCCTCCCTTTTGACATGTTCTAGGCTGCAAATTAGAAGGGTGAGGAGTTTTAACATGCTTTAAGGTTCATACCTAGTGATTACCTAATCCCGACTGATATCTCTTGAAGGACCTAGATGGTTAGGGTACTGCTTGGGATGCTCCTCATGGTTATGGAGATCTTCATATTCTTATAGTATAAGGTTGATGAGGGGTAATTCTGCATCGAGGGGCTTGAGGGATGAGGGCTCACTCTGAGCGAAGACCTTTAGAGCTTGCACTTATTATGCAAGGCACCTCATGGTCTCAAAGTTAAAAGGCCTAAGTCATTGGTGGTGGGGAAGCTCCATCCATTTGCTTACAGTATGGTCTAGTCATGCATTACATCTCTAAGTGAGTTGATGATGACTTTAGATATCATATGGTCAGCCGATACATTAAGCTTATTGAGACCACCCTTGTAAGTATACTTTTCCTCTGCATATGTTTTTGTATGCTTTGCTTATGTTTTGTAATGTGCCAATTGAGATGACACTTCTATTGGAGATTCCCTATAAGGAGGATGAGGCACTAGTCGACCTAGTAGTTGACCTAAAGAGAATAATGACACAACAGACTTGGGAGATCTAGGTTAGTAAAAAAATAAGAATCAAAATGCAAATTGTGTATGCATGTTTATGATTGTGTTCGTGTATGCTTTATACCTTATCCACCTTAACCCTCATATGTTCTTATAGGAGACAATCAAGTGCTTGACTCAGGAGCTATGGGAGATAAAGTAGTGTTTGGTAGAAGTTGAGGCATAAATCAAAATGATGGTGTGATCGACACTTAAGGACTATAATGAATATGTTGCCTCAAAAGGAAAGGATAGGGAGTAGTGGACTACTTCTATGAGTGAGGAGGAATGAGCCACCATACATCTCTTCTAGCTATTTAGGATTTTTATTCTCTTTTATACACATTTTTTGAATGTTGTTAGTATTTCTAATACTGTAGGGCAAATATTTAGGCCATTTTGAAAGCATTTTTCTTTTGGATGCTTGTTTGGAACACTTACGATTTTTAGGATGCATTTGAGGTGATTTTGCCTCCATTTCTGCTAAAGCTCTAAGATTTCTTTGGTATATATGTATCATTTTGATTTTTTCCCCAAATTGATTTTCTAAGTGTATGGTTATATTTCCTTAGCTTATTTGCATACAAACATGCTTTTAGAATAGGTACAAAGCAATTCATAAGCTTAAAATATAAAGGAGACTTTGTTCAAAGCTATGTACAAAAAAGGTCTATATAAACTTTCAAAATTATCTGTATAGATTAATAATCATCTAGCTTGAAAGGTCTGTAAAGCCATGTGCTACTATATACACTTGCTAAGCACTATTCATTTATCTCTCTTTTATAAATTTCTCCTCCCTGATTTTTGTGGCCAAAACTGCCATTCTTGCCTTCTCCACCATTGCTAAAGTATTTTTGAAGTATTTTCCACTATAGAGTTAGTCTTATCTTCCTTGGATGGGTTTTAGAGATCTTAGATACCTCTCCTCAATCTGACTCAATTTGGACTTTCCTTAGGCAACTTGTGATTTATGGGATCCCATCACCCATTCTTTATTAGTATACTAAAATTTGCCCTCTGTTAGAAAAATTTGGTGCCATTCTTGATTGCTAGATCATAGGTGTTGATTAGATTGCCCTACCATATCTAAATTACCCATATATCCAAAATATGAATCCTTCCAAGGGCCATGCCTAAGCGGCACAGGCTCGTATTATAGTGATTATATTAATAGGGGAGTTTCTACTACATAGAGATGATAACGAGACAAACTTAGAAATATTGCCTCTTATAGAAGAGATAGAACTTGGAAAGACACTAATTCTTACAATTCTCAGCAAGACCATTATGGATCTGGATAGGGTAACACTTGGCATCAATGGTTTATTTGTTGAGATCCATTAATTCTTCAGGTGTAATTCTTTTATTGCAACCTTTTATTTTATTTTTTATTTTTTTATCACCCTAACTTTTACCTAGACCTCCCTTATGAGTTTTTAATCCAGTGAGTTACTCATTTTTGCTTAGGCAACCCATTCGATTTTTCAACGTAATGAGCTCTTCTTTTTCTTTTGCCCTCCTTTTTTTTATGTAGATAAGGGAAGTTGGGTTTGTTGGTTGCCGCCTGTATTATTTTTTGCAGCATCATTTAAACTATTTTCTACCAAGACCTATAACCATTCAAGAGGAATGGGCAGAGTGGCCATCTCACATCATCGATTCTACTATCCACTAGACATATCCCTAATAGAGACTCACTAGGGTCACTTTGAGGACTTATGGGGACTACATGATCACTATTTCTTTGACATCAGCCACCTTTTATGATCCATCTAGAGTTTGTCATCATTTTGGATCCATACAGAATATAGTACGTTTTCTTTCATCTTTCATCGATGGACCTTTGACCTAATGCTTTTTGGATAAAGTTGAGGTTATCCAACCTTTGACCTAATGCTTTCTGGATAAAGTTGAGGTTATCCAGCCCAACTGCTATGTTTACCCTATTTTTCCAATTAGGGCTTCTACTACAGATGATGCTAACTTTGAGCCTTAGCTACATAATTGTTAACAACATGCACTAAAGTTCATTAAACATCAATAATATCAAATGAACAAATTGAGAAAAAAACTCTTGTATTTCACTTTAGTTTAAAGTCAATGTTTGACAAAAGACTACTTTAATCATGTAAACGTTTCTCTTTAGGCATTATGTTTAACGTGAACCACTACATTTTGCATATTACCTATTAATTGAATGCATTAATAATGACACATTAAATAATTTGATTGTCTTGCTTTACACCTCCACCCCATTGGTTCTTTACTTTTTGCCCTTGCATTCTTTGCTACCGTTTCATATTCCATCATTCTTCAATAGCCATCCCTAGTGGTTAATCATAATCTCTCAACTTTTACTTTACTTTTATATTTATTTTATGTCCTAATTTTTGTCTAAGTTATCTTTTTGAGTTTTTTACTTAACGAAACTTCTTCTTTTTTTAATCTTCTTTCGTTTTTTGATTTTATGTATTACCCTAATTTTTGCCTAAGTTCCCCTTTCAGGTTTTCAATTTAGCAAGGTATTTTTACTTTTGTCATATCCTCATATGAAATACTTATTTAATCTATCAAGGTTTATTGTTTTGGAGAATTCACTCCCATCCAAATTAAACAACTTTATGACACCTCCTAAATAAATTTGTTTGACCTCATAGGGACCTTTCCAATTTGGTATGAACTTTCCTTAGGGATCCTAAACTTGCATTCAAATTACTTTCAACATTAGATCACTGACCCTTATTATGTTAGCCTTAACTTTTTTGTTTAAAGTATGTGCCATTCTAGCCTAATACAGCCAGATCTGATAAAGAGCCTTCAACCTTTTCTCATATAGTAGGGGCAATTGTTCAAATATGCTATTTACCACTGATACTTAGGAATTTCTATCTCAACCAATACTCGCAGGGACTTTACTTCCATCTTGAATGGTAGCATTGCCTCCATCTCATATACCAAGGAGCACGATGTCATTCTTATTGATGTCCTTACTACGGTTCATTACCCCCATAATATAATAGGCAACTTTTTGAACCCACCTTATAAGTTTCAACCATTTTAATAAGAAAGTTCTTAATATTTACTGCCCTATTAACCGATGGTTTGTATGGTGATGACTTATGGTGGATTACTCCATACTTCTAGAACTACTCAGACTACTGCTTGAAAATGCATTATATTATGCATCATGTTGTGGTGCGACACACCATAACAATAGATGAGATTCTTTTCTATGATCTGAGACATTTATTTTACCTTCAATTTGTTGAAGGATTCTGCTTCCACCCACTTCTAAAAGTAATATGCTGCTACTACAATGTATGTATGTCATCTTGTAGAAACTAGTCTAATTTCTCCAATCACATTAATAGTACAACCTGTAAATGGCTAAGGTGAAGTCAAATTATGTAATTCTATAGGTGGTGGATGATCGAGGCTACTGTAGACTAGACACTTGTGACAATTATGGGCCATTCGAGTGCAATCTTGCTCTATAGTGGTCCAATAATATATCATGCTCAAGATCTTCCTTACCAAAGCCTTCCTATTCATATAGGGACCATATACTCCTGCATGTACCTCTTTCATTACCCTGCTTGCTTTTTCTTCTGTCAAACATCTCAAGTGAACCCCATTCGGTATTCATTTATAAACCATGCCATTGTGGACTACGAATTATAATGCTAGTCTCTAAATCATGTCCATATCCTTCCTTTTGACCCATTCAGGGTATTTTTCCTCATCTACGTATCTCTGTAAATCATAGTACCATAAGTAATTTTTTATTGTCACCTGCATCACCTCTTTATTAATATGACACAATATCTTAAACATGAGTGTGAGTAATGGCTTTATTAGCATTTTCTTTGATATATCTCAGACAAAAACTAAAGTAGCTAATGCTTTAGCCATCACATTCTTCTCCCATGGCAAATGGTGAAATATAACCCTCTAGATGTTATGGATAAATATTTTTAAATGTTCTAAGTATAGGTTCAAATGTTATTCCTTCAACTCCCATTCATCTATTACTTGAGAGATAACTCTAATAATAATGCCTTAAAAACTTCGACCATTTTTACCCTTATCTATATAAAAGATTCCAATCCAAATGCATAAACTTCATACTCGACCATGTTATTAGTCACTTTAAAATCAAGCTTCTTGGCCATAGGGAAAAGTTCTCCCTCTGGTGATAACAAAATTACTTTCGTGCCCACACCTTTCTTACTCAACGCTCTGTTAAAATACATTCTCTAACCTTAAGGCTTAATTGCTCCTAATCCTTTATATAACCACTGGGGAAATTTAGATTCTTATTCCACTTATGGTTGCTAGGCCAAATATTCAGTGACTAACTAATCCTTGATCACCTTCTTAGTCACATATTTGATGTCAAATTTTCTCACTAGTATTAGCCACTTTGCCAATTTTCTAGTTAGGGAAAGGGCCTTATGCAAGTACTTAACTAGATTGAGCTTCGGAACCACTTTGACAAAGTATGACTGGAAGTAGTGCCTTAACTTCTTTATGGCCTAAACCAATGCTAAACATGTTTTCTTTATCTAATTATATCTTTCTTTATAAAAGAGCAGCTCCGCACTAATATAGTACATAATGTGCTCATTTTCATATCATCCATAGTGCACAATGCGCTCATTTCCTATATCATCCTCTTAAGCTAACATTGCCCAAACAGAGCTCTCCCCCACTCTCAGATACATAATCAAAGGCATTCCCGATTTAGAGATTTCAACACTGGTGGGTTGGTTAAATATTCTTTTATTTTCTTAAGAGCTTTTTGACACTTTTCATTCCACTTCACTAGCTAACCCTTTCTTCATAGTTTGAAGACTGGTTCATGGATAGGAGTGAGTCTAGTTATGAATCTATTGATGTATAAGAGATGACCTAAGAAGTCACCCCAAACTTCTTTCTCTGCCTTAGGTGTCACATGTCGTGAATATCTTTCACCTTGTATAGATCCATTTTGATGCCTTTCCTACTTACATATGCCTCAATAATTTATTGGATGTAACCCTAAACATGCACTTGTTAGGATTTAATCTCAGGCTGTGCTGGCTAACTCCTTTTAGGAACATTTTTTGAGGCTCTAAAATGTCATTTCCTCATCTCATACTTCACCATCATGTCATCCATATGCACTTATACTTCTTTACAGATCAAGTCATGAAACAAAGCAGTCGTCATTCCGTAGTATGTTGCCCTTACATTCTTCAAACCAAAAGGCATCACCTTGTAACAGTAGGTTCCCCACTCTGTTATGAAAGTTATTTTTACCTTATCAATGATTTCTATGAGGATCTGATTATAGCCGAAGAATCCATCCATGAAAGAGTATATGACATATGTCGCAGTACTATCTACAACACATCAGTGTGGGCTAAAAGGAAGTCATCTTTTGGGCAAGCTTTATTCAAGACCCAATAGTCAACACACATTCTCACTCTTCTGTTTTGTTTAAAAAAAACTGACACTATGTTGGCTAGCCATTTAGGATAGTCAACTATCTCTAGGAACTTGGCATTTTACTACTTTGCCACCTCTTTTTAACTAGTTGAGCCTATTCGAGTCTAATCCTTTTGAGTTTTTGCTTTACTAGCCTCATGTGTGGTAAGTCAAAATTTTATGCCCGAGTATCCATTGGTCAACCCTTAACATATCATCGTATGTCCAAGTAAAGACCCTTTCATACTTTCTAAGACTATTCAAATTTTCACCATAATTTTGGTGTGATATCACTGCAGATAAGCAAGATCTTCAAATTTTCTAGTGTGTCAAGATTAAATGTAATGGTATGCTCAAAATTAATATTAAATATGTTTATTAAATGATGAATGTTATGTATACTGCCATCAAGGGACACATTACACAAGTAAGCAAATTTATCATTCATTACCTTAAACTTTGAAATAAATACATCTTTATCTTCAAAGAAGCTAGAAATATTAACATCAAAGGGGTCAGGAAAGCCAACTTTTTATTTTATACTCGCAAAATTTTCATCAACATCAGTCATCTCTTTTCCTTTAGTTTTCTCCTCATCAATTGTTCTAGGAACATTATTCGGGTTATTGACTTGCTTAAAACTCACCTCTTTCTAAGTACTGGTGTTAGTCATAGCCTTTCCTATCACTTTAAAATCCTACTTCATTTTATCTTCTTTTAGCTTAATCTTCATAAAACTTTCCCAAAGTTCTACCCCATCTGACTCAGCCTGATCGACTTATGTTTCAACACCACTTCCCATATCTTCAATGGAATTGATAATCCTATTCTCCATGTCATCCAAGTTTAACCTTATATATTTACCCTCAGTGAAGTTATGTAGCCCTATATGCCCCTATTTTGGATATATAAGGAACGCATTGTGATTCACCATACCAAATAATTTCATCTTGGGATCTCCACCTGTTGTCTAAAATTATTGGTCCAATAAATATTGCTCATGTTCCTCCTCAAATGACTTCCATTTTCCATTCCACAGTCAACTAGTTTGCAAAACATATAAAACTATGGATTGATTTAATTCTAGGGCACTATTTACTTTTATAACCTAGTGCCACTTCTTCTTCCTTTTTTTTCTTCTCATCTTTTTCGTTATACCAATCCAAATAACATTTATAGCCCATTTGTCCAACCCTCATTTGAAAGAATGCCTTCTTGAGATCATTTATGGTATCATCTCTTCTTTTTGCCTCTTCTGTTCCTCAGTGTGCTTTATTTCAAACTCTCAAACTACCTTTCCTTCCTTTATAAAAAAATCAGATAGCGAACCATGTAGGTCTCTCACTTTCAGTTTCACACCTTTTTCATGATAACTAAGCTCTCTTCTAGTAGTTTAAATGGGAATCTCATGAAATTTCAACACACCTATTCAATTCTTTGCTAACCCTTGACTAGGCAGAAAATTCATGTTCGTCATGATACCTATTGCCATTGGGTCAACCCTTTTATCCATAACTCTAGCCACCTAAAACCCTTCTAAGATGCAGTATAGCCATCATATTCAATGTTGACACAATTTCTCTAACCTCTGCATAGATTGTCACTATCTCACGTTAAATGGGATATTGACCTTCTAATGCACTATAAATGACATCCCTCCCAATGGATGATACTAGGGCCTTCATAATAATAATAATAAGAAAGTGACTTAGATGCCCAATAGTGTATACTCCACCATTATTTCTACAACCCCAATTTTCACCATGGTTTTGAATATTCCAACAGTTAGTCTCCTACTATCATCAGAAGCTCGAATGATGCTATCTAATGCCTTTATATCCTTCTCTGATACCCCAAACTTGTATAGCAACATTAGTGGCCAAATGTTAATACCTGACCCATCATTAACCATCACACATGGTGTTCTCCTCCTCTTCACTTTTTCCCTTATGAATTAATCTAGATTGTGATCACTTCCTTCTGATGACAAATCTTTATCAAAGAAGGTGATCTTTCTTTGTTTATAACTAAAGTAATAACATCTTTTGGTGTAGGTTCATTTGAGATTATCAAGCTCAATAACACTTCAACCATAGCCATCTTATGCTCTTGAGAGGTGATAAGCAACTCCTATAAGCTAATTTGGGCTGGCAAATACTTCAAGTGCCTTAAAATAGGGTTATCCTCCTCCTTTTTTTTTAACATAACCTTTTTTCCTTCTTTCTCAATCTTCAGTTCCTTATGGGCCTCTTTATCAGGGTCATACTTTATACTTTGAGTGACATGGCTCACATGTTCCTTTGTCTTCTCTTCATCACCCTTTTCCCATAACTTGATCATCTTCTTCCTCCTTACTTCCTATGTTTCCTCATATAAACTCTCCTAAGGTTTAATAGTGCAAATGACAACTAAAGCCTTTACAAAAGTTACCTCTTTAATAGTAGCCATGACAACCTTTTTAAGAATTCTTGAATCTATCATAAATATCCTTTAGTTTAGAGGTGGAACATTATTGTAATTTAGAAGGGGATTTCCCTTTATGCTCGATCTGCTAACATTTAGAATGATAATAATTTTGCTATCGATGAGATATGGAATCTCATTCCTTAATTTGTAATAGTCATTAGTATAGTGCTTGAATCTTTGGTGAAAGGCACAACATGTATTTACATATATATTTCATAATTAATTTCTTTCAAAATATTAATGATATTATGTTAATTTTGCATATGAAAAAGATTAAAGGAAGTAAATTTGTGATTTGTAGGGTTTAAGAGGAGATAAGTGGCCAAAGAACAAGAAAATGCAACCTATATTTTAGTTTTGAGTACTACTTGGTATTTTAGGCACATCTCCCTCTACAGAGCTCCAAATGAGGTGATTTAAAAGAAATTGGAAAACCAATACATAGGAATGTAACTTTTATGTTTTACACTTAGCCAATTTAGCCATTTTAGGGTTAAAAGTTTATTACAATGCTAAGACGCATGTTAGGCAAAAATATGTGATATGAACATATGCATTGTCGTGCAAATGAGAAAGTCAAAAATGGGATTTTCAAAACTTCTTTAATTTCTTTCTTCCTTTTTTAATCACCCAAGCTTTCTACTTAGTAAATACCTTAAAAACACTATTTAAAGAGGAAAACCCCCATGAATAAAAGGAGAGAATCCATCTAAGGCATTAAATAATCATCTAAAAAGTGAAGAATTCAATCAAGCAATGGTTTACGAGCAAATAGAAGCAAGGAGGCAAACATTTAATAGCTTAAAGAATTGAAGTCTATGATTTCTAACACCATGATTATTTCTTCTTATCTTTCTTCTGTTATGAGTTAATTATCTTTATGATAGGGTTGTAAATGGATCTTATATGACTCATATTAGTTTTCCTTAATCTAAGTCTTCTAGATTTCATTTATTATTTGTGTTAGAAATTTTGAGTGCTTCATGTTTGATTGACTGATCATTAATCATCTTAATTCTATGAATCAATAATAAAGACATGCTTTTCATTGAATGGATCCTTCAAAAATTCCTTTATTTTGTTATTTAGTTGAGGAACCTTAACAAACCATTTTTATTCATTAAGTTTATTTATGAGGCAATTGTGTGATGTCTAGATTTTGAATTGGGGAACCATTAGCTTAACATGCTCTTGTTAGTCGATTTCTACTCGAGAGGGATTAATTGATCACCATAGTGACTCGATAGTAACACTTGATGAATGAACCGATTAGATATGGATTAGGAACATATTAGAAAGTCACCAAGTGAAGTTAAACCCCTAGCTAACTTCTTCTATTGATTATGTTCTTTACAATTACTTTGTTTATATTTTACTTAGTTTTAGTTAATAGTTTAAATCTTCTTTTATATTGGATTTCTAGATAATATAAGGAATAAAATACTTAGTACTTAATCTCGATCCTTATGGGAACAATATCTGTACTCTTATACATTTTATTACTTGATAACCTATGCACTTACCACTCAATGGGTTATTTATATACCATTAACCTATCATTAGATGTCTTCATTATCCACATATAGGAGTGATATTGTTGTGGCATCTTGAGTCCTAGTAAACTTATGAAGCTTGGGCATTTAGAAATTGACAAAAAGATTCCCAGGCTTATGGGCAACCAATTCCATAATGTCAGTCCCACTTATCAGTCATTTTATGCCTAGTGTCTTTTAAATCTTGTCTAATTGTCCATCAAGGTTATTAAACTGAGTACTCTCATTCTCACTCTCCATTAGTTTGTCAAAAGTTGCAATAATGCTTCTCACTTGCTCGACTACTCTACTTTTGTGATTCTCCTTCATTCCAAATAGATCATCATTAATTACCACATGGTAAGGTGCCTCCATCAGTATTTTCCCCTTATTGGCCTTACTTGTGGATGTGTCAGCCTTTTTCAGAATCTCATTGAATTGCTTATTTACCTCTTTGGTAGTTCTTTCCTTTATAGTGCAACTCATTTTAGCCTTTATCCTCTCTATGACTTCAGGCAGCACAATCAATTCTATGATCAACTTCGGCTTTTAAATTGAGCTAGGCATCTTACTTTTCCTAACTAATCAATTACCCCTTCTCCTCCTAGTGGGTTTGGGTAGAGCTACAATGGCTGCAAAATAAGATTATTAGCATGATGCATGAGCTAAATAAATAATACATGTATGCATGAATTTCACACGTTATTGCAAAAGATCCTTCTAACCTTATTTCTCCTACACACAAGGTCTAGAGGTTTTTTCCTAAGTGGGTCCTTATGCTTCTACCATTACGAGATAAAAAACATGTGATAATTACTTCAGACCAAGAAAGGTTGAAGTCTCAAAGGAACACTTATACATTCAATCTAGAAGAGAGAGATAAGTATAGAAAAGAATTATTTACATTACTTTAAGGAGATGTACAAGTAAGTAATAGTTCCCTTTAGCAAGAGAAGTAAGGGATGTACATGAATATTTACATAAGGAATGAGAGTTATTTACATGGTGAGGTATGAAAGGGAGTGGGATAACATTATATTTACATGAGGGATACCTACCTATTCTCTTTGAAGATTTCAATCC
Source organism: Omphalea diandra (assembly GCA_949677035.1). Classification (NCBI taxonomy): domain Eukaryota; kingdom Viridiplantae; phylum Streptophyta; class Magnoliopsida; order Malpighiales; family Euphorbiaceae; genus Omphalea; species Omphalea diandra. The sequence continues at coordinate 26,239 of CATIWR010076541.1, read as the reverse complement.
CTCTTTTGGAGTGAAATGCAAACAAAAGGGTATCATATTCTTTGATTCATACATCCAATATGTAATCAAATTGTTCAATATGGTTCTAAATCAATTAATAACTTTAAGTTATCCAATTATCTTTTCCTTTTCAAATTAATCTTTAAACTATATTGCAATTTAATACAAGAGGATGATAATCAAAGTAATACAGTGTACAAGGTTATATGTGGATATCGTCCCATAGAGATAAGGGCAATAAGTACTGGAATGTGATGATTCTATTTTTATCTGGAAACTAAATGGTAAAGATGAGATCTAAACTGTTATTGTAATGAAAATAAAATAAACTAAATTAGCGATTGAGTAACAAAAAGACATAAGTAATTGAGAAAAAAAAAAACCTTATAACAACATACCTAGGACACTTGATCTCACTAATGGAAAATCATGAAATCATTAATCATGTAATGATATGTTGGATTAAGAATTGTAATTCTCAATTGTCTCTTCACTCACTAAGGTTATTTCTCAAGATGTCACTTAATATGCAACTATCCTTCCAAATCCATCTCATAATGTAAGCTAGGAATCATTACTTCATCAACTCAAGAAATCCTTTAAGTGATAGTAATATATTAAATGGGTATCTCTACTCATCAATTAATTTAAAGGAAATAATTCTAGGTCTATTTTAATTTATAATATGTAAATCTATAAAAAAAACACAAGACATGTAGTTAGTGATCAAACAATTATAAACATTAAGGTCAAGAATCATTCATTTACAAAAGAAACAAAATCCCAACATAATCATTGAAATCATAAATTGATCAACCAATATCCACGACTACATCAAGGTCTTAGATCAAAAGATCTAGCCTAACATCTTAATAAAACAAGCCAAATTCAAAAGCAAAATCATCATCTTAGTAAAGGAAGCAAGAAATAAGAGAAGAAAAGATGAAATCTCGTAAAGGTCTTGATAGATCTTCTCAAATACTTCATCCTTGATCTAATGAATCTTTAATCTCTTATAGTTGATATCCTTTTGAAGCATGTTTTCTCTTATTCTCTTCTCTTAAACCTCTTTTTTTATTTTCCAAAGCAACTCTCTTAAAAACCCTAAGAGTTGACTTTAAATACTCTAAAAAGACCTAAAAATTAGGCAAGCCAGTAAGTTATATCACATCCAAGTCACGACCTACAACTCTCATATGGTAAGGAAAAGTCATAGTCTACTAGTAATGTCATGGGCATGATAACATGCTTCCATCTTTGCACATCCAAATTTCTAGCTTGATCTTTAAAGTTGTTATCCATGTCTAGTTCAATCCTAATTTTCTCCCAACCTACTAAAACACTTAGAAAACATCCAAATGTGATGAACAATATAATTGAACTCAAAATAACTTAATTTAAATATAGGTATCATCAATTTTTGCCCTAAATCTTACCAAATATCTATGGAAAAATTAAGTCTAACAAATACCCTCACACTTGAACCATTACTTGTCCTCAAGTAACAAATAATAAATAGAAAAATTTTCATAACTTTTACAAATATACATAGCCTTATTATTTTTACACTAATAATCACTTTAGTACTACAAAAGATATAAACAATAGATCATTTAAGTAAACAAACTTAAGTTAGATTAGTACCTTGAAAAGCAAACTCACTCATTCATGAATAATTAGAAATAAAAAGGCCATATTTTATGCATACATTTCAACAATCACTTTAACTAAACCATTCATAAGCATAATCATGTTGCAAAACAAGTTAGATCACTATTACCTTTCCTAAATAATATTGAGAAGAACAACTTTAATCACATGAAATTGTTGGCACTAATCTTTTTCTTAATAGTTAATGTCTTTTTATGCAAATACAAACATTGGTGATGAATGCACATAGTTACTCAACATATCACTTCATTTGAAATGCTTCACATACTTATGCTTTTAGTTTGTCGTTTTACATAAAAATTGTCATTAGCCATGAAGATCACTAGTTACTAAACATCCCAAAAAAAAAATGGAGTAGATATTTCTTTTTCTTTTGAAATTGTTTTGATCATTCCTAAATCATATCTCTTAAACTACTTCATCACCACTAATTAAAATGACATAACAACAATTCATTTTTGTTTAGCTCATACAATTATATCTATTCATATCTAGTCAAATTTTTTGTTTTCATATACATGCAAAATACAATCTCATTAAATTCTAACTATCTTAAACTTATAAGTTATACTCCTCAATTTAGCAATTAACATAAGATTCATTCATCTTAAATTCATCCTAAGAATGACATCTCTTTTATAATAACTAAGAATGGCATCTCTTTTATAATAACTCATAATGATTACCAAAGAAAGCTTAACTAAGCTATATATCTTTTGCAAAAATCACAAAAATTTTAGTCCATTTTGCCTTGTACATAGGTGCAAGCATCATCATATAGGCCCAAGCATAAGATTATAATTTTTACCCCCATATTTAAATATGTCATTTTCCTCAATGACATGTAATGTACATCATAAAATATAAAAGAGTGGTATAGAAAGAAATACTCCCCTTTTCAATGTTAGTGAAAGGTTGATTGCATCCAATTTTCTTGATTCTTGAAACCTGCATTCTTATGATCAATTGAGAAAACAAGAAAAAACAAGTAGTCAAATGAAATAAAAAATATATATAAAAACTAACTAAAAAACATGCAAAAGGAAATTCCATTAGCGTTACCTCTATACATTTTTCATTCAAATTAAAACATATAACAATGGTACATAAACACCTTACACATTGAAGCACAAAACACGATAATAAAAAAGCAAGTCTAATACATCACAAACAACCTAACAACAATAGCAATCAAAACCATATACTTAATCTTCTAAATGTATTACATTATGGTGTATATGGTGGAGATGGCAAATCAATGTTAGCTCTAGCAAAGTATTACACAACCTCGTAATCTTGATGCTTTTACACTCTCTCCATTCTTTCTAATCTTGCATCCATGGTGTATAGTAATTGAAGAATTAAATTCCATGACCCTCTTGAGATGCACTAGTTCCTCCTTTTTATGGTTGAGTGTTGAGATGTGGAATAATAGGAATGTCTTCCTTATCCTCTTCTTATTCACTTTGTTCCTCCATTAATTTCTTTGGTCTTGAGAATTTTGGTCCTTCAAGTTTGCTTATGGCAATTCCCATCCTTTCTGATGTAACAAGACTTAAAAGATGCCACTTTAGGTAAGGGTTCATCATCCATTTAGTTAGGGTCAAAACCATATAAAATGGTAGCTAACCCCATGACCATATGTCCAAATCCTACTACTTGCTTAAGATTTTTTGCTAACCCCACCAAATTTTGGAAAAGTTGAAAAGTAGTGGACACCTTCACTTATTTAATGCACACTATATAAGAAAAACTCTTGTTTAAGGATTTTAGTTGCCTCTTGCTTTCCATAGATAACAAATGCCATAAACTTAGGAAGTATAACCAAATATTTATCTTTTATGGACTACTTGAGGCTTGATGAAAATTCAACTGCTCAAGTCCCAAAATTTCTTCCTAAAATGCTTTTTGATGATAATTTTTAGGTGTATCACATGTGCCTCCTTTATAGAAGTCAAATGCATCTCTCATGGTAGTTTGGTCAATATTATATTGATTGCCAATAACTCTAAATACAATATAAGTTTTATGCTCATTTTTAAAATGAATAGTGGAAAAAGACTCAAGATTTCATCTTTTGTAAGATAGAAGTAGTGTGAATACAAAATTAACATAGTTCAATCTTTCTAAAAGCTCTTTCATCCTATCAAAAATCTCTAATTGTTTTAAAGATGGTTCTACTAAAATCTACATGCAATGTGCACCCTTGAATCAAAAGCAAGGAATTTATCACCTTCTTCATCATTGTAGATAGGCAAGGGAGCACCATATCTTGATGAGATGCCTCTCAGTCCTCCTTATGGTTGCTTTCCCCTTCTACGTAATGAACATGCTCTTGAAGACATCTTGAATTAATGAAAAGCATGATGTTGTGGTGATGGTTACCAAAAGGTAAAAAAGAAGCAAAAGAATAGCTTAAAGATGGAGAGATATTTTATGTTCTAAAGTCTTCTTCTTACTTCCAAACTTTGAAGAAGTGTTTTAGTTAATTAATAAATGTGAATGCACATAATTGGGGTCTATTTATAGAGCAAAAGGGGTGAAATTTAGTTGTAGAATAAAGGCCTATTTATAGAGCAAATGGGGTGGGATTTAAGTGGGAACATTTAAATCTTAAATGTTTTGAAATCACCCAAAAAACTCCTTCACCTCCCCTCCCCCCTCCCCCTTTAAGATCTCACTTCACGAGGTTGTGTCATGGGTGCAATAGGTGAGGCTTATTTTCAAACTAAGATGAGTTGCAACCTACGACTTGGTTAATACCTTGCAAACGAAGGTAAGTCACATCCCATGACTTTGGTCATAGGCATGATAGAGCCTGACTCTGATCATTTGAATTTCGTTAAAATTAATTTCTCTTATGCAAACTATTATTAAACACCTTTCAAACACATGAACATGGCAAAAATGCATAAATTTAAAATTTTCCTTTTGCATAATTCATTCCAAATCAAATATTAAACATAAAATCAACATTAATGGACATAAAATAAACATTAAAACTAAAATTAAACTTTACAAACTCCTAAGTGGCATGATCACATCTATAAGTAAAAACAAACACACTAAACAAAAGATGTGAAACGTTAGATTTTAGAAGACTAAATCTAAAGGATGCCAAAGCACAAACACAATTTCATCCTTCGTCTTTTCTTACCACTATTTGCCTTTGGTGGCCTCATTCTTCTCCTTTTGATGATGAAGTGCATATTTCCATTGGTTCTCCTCTTTATTTTTCCTTCTTACATAATGTTGATTCCTCTACCTCAATGAGAATTTCCTTAGCCCTATTTTTCTTCTCTATAGTTATAATCTCCTCAAAAGTGTAGACATACTCTCCTTCTCCCAGGAATGCCTTATGGTAAGTGTAAAAAGTTATAGCCTCTTTAGGCTTTGAGAGTTTTTTTGGGTTTGAGTTTTGGTACTTCTAAGTTGGGTGGTATGAGAGGTGGTGGCTACTCTTCTTTCACTTAGCAAAGGTGAGATCCATTTCAGTATCTCAAATGCAACGAGATAAAAACTATTACCAATTTTCTCCACTACTTATAGTTAATGTCTCTTTTTAATTCTTATGGGTTAAGAAATTTTAAAACACCTATAAGCCTCTACAGACTTCCTCCTAACATAATAATTTCTAAACTTCATCTTTATTATCATATCAAATTTGAATTAAATAAGAGCACCTTAGTAAACATTTATGATATATTTAAATGCAAAAATTTAGGGCAAGTAACATTATAGCCCAAAATTCATATTAGATATTCAATGAAATTTTGATCCCCTTTATGTTGAGCATTCCTTCAATTTGCTTGCTTTCAATGTCCTTTTTCTCTTCCATTATCTCTATAGTGGTGTAACAACAAGATGAAGAACTTATTCACACTTTAACTAATACTAATTAATCAAAACAGTTTAACTAAATTGTAAAAGAAAATTTAAAAGCTTGGGTTGCCTCATAAGAAAACCATTTTAAGGTCTTATAGCATGAGCCTCTTTCTTCCTTAACCTGGTATGGTGGTGAAGTAAAGGACTTCTTCAGGCTTTTTTTGTTGCATCCCCTAGTATGGCTTGAGACATTGTATATTCACTTTAAGAATTTCTCCTTTCGTGATTTCTAATGTCAATTGCTCAAGGTGGATAAATTTTCTTTATCACAAAAGGTCCTAACTATAATGACCATTTTCATTTACCAATCATGGCATTCATGTCCAAAATTAAATATGCATAAAGGTTGATTCATCGTACATATATGTTAACTAATGTTTAAGTTTAGTGACCATAAACTAGTTCTTATCTAGACATATATACATGACACAAGGAGAGAAAGAGTTGGAATTTAGCCAATGACCAGTGGTCTATGTGTCTCTATGCAAAACTCTATGCACCAAAGTATCCACACGCTATGCTTTAGTATTTAAAAAACATAATTATGATTTGACGAGTCATGACTCAATGAATAAAAATAATAATTAGATTTTTATGACACAACCAATAATTAAATATCATCAGGATACATTCAAGTATAAGAATTGACTGTGCAAATGCAAATGCAATAAATTGATTTTTATCGTGACTTTGAGAGGCAAACACTGCTCCCAAGAATTCATGTGACTCAAGTGACATTTGATTTTGCTCACCAACATATAACAAGTGAATCATTTAATCAATAACATGTGCCAATAAGACATATTGGTCCATTTTCCAACTGATTTGCAAGTGTTTGACAAGTCGGTCACAACATCCTTTTAATTCCATATGCAAGTGTTCATTAACAATGGTATACCAAGTAATCATTAAGAGCATATAATTCTCACTTGACTTATATTCACGTGTAAAATCTAACAATTCAATCACATATACATGTAATAGAACATAATCATGTCATAAAATTATCACACATACACATTAGAATCTAATTATGGTTTTTACATACCTTTTGATGTGACTAACATTTATGGTAGGTTCGGTCCTCTCTCTTAGGCTTCCTCAATGTGTTGTAATCCTAAAATTTAATACATGCATGGTTATAAGTATGTCAAAAAGATTTTGAATGCTTGGTATGCAAATATGGGCATGTTCCAAGCAAGTGGACCTAGTGTTTATGCATATTTTCCTTATTTGGCATCCTGACCTTACTACACTCTCACAGTAATAACTCTAGATATCCTTACCCAAATGACTTAATTATTTTTTTTAAATAAACTATACACATAATGATACAACATAGTGAAATTTCAAGTCAATATAAGACATATAGAAAATGTGGTGAATTTTTGAATTTTGACCTATTTCAATGTTATCGCAATCTGAGCAAGTCTTACAATCTTAACTATATCTCAAATTGTACAAATCAAATTGCAAAACTGACTAACAAAAAGTTACAAAACACATAAAGGAACATTTTTCATGCTTTGCTTAATCTCTAATTCAGTCTATAAAGTCACCAAAACAAATGACTAATCTAAGGATGAGTAGGTTTTTAGCATGTTGACAATTAGTCATGATAAAGAGGTAATATCTCATCAACCAAGATAAATTTGGCAAAAATATTTTACAAGAATTTCTATTTGACATAAATATACAACTTTTAGGTTTTTTGCATCATCAAATTCAGATTTTATGGCCATCAAATTCTTAGAAAATAAAATTAAAAGACTGAGGAGGTTTCATCGGGTTTGTCATAATCAATAAGTCATATCTCTTTCTACATAACAAATTAAGAAAAATTGCTTTATATATATTTAAAGGGGATGTAACCCTACAATTTATATTTTCACTTTGTCTAAATTAGCACATATGGTCATCAAAATATATGAAAATAGAAAAAGTGAGAAGATTTTGGTTAGTTGTGAACCAGCCTTAATGAAAAAGCCATATCTCCTCACACACACAAAATTAAGCAAAAATGTTTTACATGCATTTATATGGGGCATAAAGCTCCAACTTTTATATTTTACACCCTCCCTAATTCCTTTTCTAGGATTATGAAATCATGGTTAAAAAATCTGCTCTAACAACAAAATCAACACAATTAGCTCTTGTTTCTTTTGAGCTTCAACCTTCATACATGAGCTCTACCTCAAATTACTCCATAATTCTTCTTAATCATGCATGTTTTCACATTTTATGAGGGAGGAATTTCATGATGGAAGAAGATAAAATTACTTACCTCTTTTGTCAAAACTAGAAAAGCTTAGGGATTCCTCCAAGCTAGCTCACTCTTCCCCCTCTCCTTCTTCTTCTTTTTCTTCTTTCTCTTTTCTTTCTTTCTTTCTTTTTATTTTTGTACTCCCTCACATTTTTAGCTCTCTAATCTAATCTTGAAAGATGAAAAATTTAATTTGTATACTTGCCCTAATAAGATAAAATCATGTGTCTCACTACTATTGGTTGGGAATTCAATATTCCTCTTGTAATGCCTCTTCTTCACTTTTTCATCATCGCCATCCATCTCTTAATCCCTATATGCTCTTTATACTTTTAAATATGCTCTAAAGCAACATTATTTATTATGTTATATCGTGCACACAACGTAAGATAATTCGTCATGCATCTATATAAACATGACATATATATTCAAGTGTTCCAAATGCAATTATGCAAGTGTGATCGTTGTGCTTAAATAATTCACATATATAAATGATCATTTATCCAATGCATATGTTCATGTGGGATTTCAAATCATTTATGTAATGAATACATTAAAATGATAATGCTAATGAATGAAGATAGAGATGTTACATTTCTTTCCCTCTTATAAAGAATTTTGTCCTTGAAATTTAATACCTATAAACAAATGTGGATATTGTCATTTCATGTTCTCTTCGGTTTCCCATGTAGCCTCTTCTTATGAGTGGTTTCTCCATAACACCTTAACCAAAGGGATTTCTTGATTTTATAACTATTTTGTCTTATAAATAATGATTTTCATTAGTTCTTCAATGTAACTTACATTATCTGCAATTGGTATTACTGGATCCCTAAGTATATGAGTAGGATCAGATCGATACTTTCTGAGTATACTCATATAGAATACATCATGAATTTGAGCCATCTCTAGTGGTTGTGCTAGCCTATAAGCCAATGGACCGATTTTTTCTAGGATCTCATGCGGTCCTATGTATCGAGGACTTAGTTTTCTCTTCTTGCCAAATTGAATTATTTCATTCCATGGTGAAACTCGAAGGAACACTTTGTCTCCCACCTTATATTCCATTTCTCTTTAGTGTTGGTCTGCATAACTCTTTTGCCTATCTTGTGCCCTTGATTACCTTCATCTTATCTATAGTGTCTTGCATTAGTTCTGGCCCTTCTAAAACAACATCCCTTCTTCATCCCAATAGATAGGATTTCGATATTTTCTTCTATACAGTGCTTCATATGGTGCCATATGTATAATGCTATGATAATGATTATTATAAGCAAATTCAATCAAGGCAATCTATTCATCTTATGCACCATTGAACTCTATCACATGAGCTCAAAACATGTTTTCAAGTGTTTGAATTATTCTTTTTTATTGCCCATTTGTCTGAGGATGAAAAGCAGTACTTAAACTTAAGTTGGTACCTAAAGTTTATTGCAAACTGGCCCAAAATCGAGATGTAAATCATGCATCTCTATTCGATACAATGGACATTGGAACACCATGTAATCTGATAATTTCATTCATATATTTCTTGGCTAAATGCTTAAGTGAACTACCCCATCGAATAGGCAAAATGTGAACTGACTTAATTAGTATATCAATGATCACCCATATAGCATCATTCTTCTTTAAAGTTTTAGGTAACCCATATACAAAGTCCATGGTTATTCTTTCCCATTTCCACACTAGAATTATTAATGGTTTAAATTTTCTAGTCAGTGCTTGATGTTCTGTTTTGATATGCTAGCAAGTCAAATATGTTAAAACATAGTTTGCTACATCTTTCTTCATTTTAGCTCACCAAAAATGAGATCGCAAGGTATTATACATTTTCTTCATTCCTAGATGCATGACATATGGAGCAATATGTGCTTCTTCTAGGATTTCTCTTTGCAAGCTATCAACATTAGGCACACAAATACGAGAACTCAACATTAAGGCATCATTTCAAATATCAAAATCACTATGTCTCCCCTGTCTTACCATTTCAATTATTCTATGTAACTTTGAATCCTTGCCCTATGCTTATTTAATTCAATCATACAACATTAGTGTCACTTGAAAAGTAGCAATCAAAACCCCATTATTTTGTATGTTTAGTTCCATATTCATAGCTCACAATTAAACTAAATAATAGAATGGAAATACTTGTGAATGAGCTATACGACTTCTTGATTTCTTACTCAAAGCATCAGCAACCACATTTGCCTTCCCTGGGTGATACTCAATGTTGCAATCATAATCTTTTAGTAGTTCTAACCACCGCCTCTATCTCATGTTTAATTCTTTTTAGCTCATCAAATACTTCAAGCTCTTGTGATCTGTAAATATCTGAAAAGTTTCTCCATACAAGTAATGTCTCCATATTTTCAAAGCAAACACAATGACAACAAGTTCTAAGTCATGTACTGGGTAAGATAATTCATAAGGCTTTAATTGTCTAGATAGATACGCAATTACCTAACCATGTTGTATTAAAACACATCCCAAACCTTGATGAGAGGCATTGCTATATGCTATAAATCTTCTATTACCGATAGGACTGGCTAGCACTGGAGTAGTTGTCAATCTATTTTTTAATTCATCAAAACTCTTCTGACATGCTTTAGACCATTGAAACATTGCATTTTCTCGAAGTTACTTAGTAAAAGGAGCAACTATAAGTGAAAAACCTTCAATAAATCGATGATAATACTCAACTAGTCCTAAGAAACTTTGAACTTCTGCAACATTCTTTATGGTCTCCCTTTTTACTTTTGCTTCAATTTTGTTTGGATCCACCTATATGTCCTTTTCAGAAACTATATGTCATAAAAATACCACATGGTCAATCTAGAACTTACACTTGCTTAATTTAGCAAATAGTTATTTTTCTCTCAAAATTTGCAACAAAATCCTTAAATGTTGTTCATGCTCCTTTTTGCTCCTTGAATACAATAATATGCCATTAATGAATACAATTACAAATTTGTCTAAGTAAAGCTGGAACACTTTGTTCATAATAGCCATAAATGTAGTTGGAGCATTAGTCCAACTAAATAGCATCACAAAAAATTCATAATGCCCATACCTAGTTCGAAAAGTTGTCTTTGGTACATCTGGGTTTGAAAATTTGAGCTGATAATATCCTGATTTCAAGTCAATTTTAGAAAACACTTGTGCTCCTTGTAACTAGTCAAACAGAACATCTATTCTTAGTAAAGGATACTTGTTCTTCATAATAACCCAATTTAGTTGCCTGTAATCAATACACAGCCTCATTGTCCCATCTTTCTTTTTAATAAATAATACTGAAGCACCCTAAGGTGACACACTAGGTTTGATGAATCCCTTTTCAAGTAGTTCCTCCAATTACGTCTTTACTTCTCTCAACTTAGTTGGAGCCATCCTATAAGGTGGGATAAGTATTAGTACAGTTACTGAGACTAACTCAATTATGAATTTTATCTCCTTATCAGTGGCAAACTAGGTAAGTCAACTGGGAACACATCTAGAAACTCATTTACCATGAAAATATTCTAAAGTAATTAATTTGTGAACCTTTTATCTACCACATGTGCCAAGTAAGCCTCACAACCATTTTTAATCATGCAAAAAGCCTTGATAGTAGAAATTAGACATGCAGGTGCCATTTACCTTTCAACTTGAAACACAACCCCTGTATGATTTGGAGATTCTAGAATAACGTCTTTAGAAAAATAATTCATTATTTCATGATATTTGGACACAACCAATACCCAGTATCACATCAAATTCATAGAGTGACAACAGTACTAGATCCACATTCAACTCAACGTCATTAATGTGAATGAGACATACCTTATCCATAATCATCACATCTCTCAAAGGAGTACTAACACATAGATTAAAACCTGAAGGTTAATGCTCACTACACAATTGTAATGTCATGTTCAATGAAATGAATGAATGTGTGGAGCTAGGATCAATTAATGTATCAACTTCCAAATCATAGAGAAAAAGTTTATCAGTGATTATATTTCTTTTGGAGCAGCAATAGCTTCTTACCTAGTCATAGCAAATACTTTGGCTTGTGTCAGAGGTCTATAACTCTAACCTTTTGATATGCTCATACCTTGGGCAATTATGGCTGTTTTACCTCTACCTCTACCTCTACCTCTACCCTTGCCAAATGATACTTTAACTCTACTTGCTTTTGAAACTTCAACTGTAGACTCTGATGTAGCTCTACCTCTTCCTCTGCCTCCTTCTGACATTTTAGATCTTTTAGGACAATCTTTAAACATATTATCAAAATACCCATAAAAGTAGCACCGACTAGTCAATTTTCTACATTCACCCATATGTTGCCTGCCATAATGCATACATGAAGGTCGTTGCTACATAACTTGTCCTTGACCTCTGCCTGTATATAATGAAACTCCTAATCCTCTACTTCTGTAGCTAAAGTAACCACCCTTAGTACTGGACTGTGATGGCATATAATCTCCACGTTTAGCTTTCTTTTTGTTAAAATCTCCCACAAACTCAAAATGCCCTATTTTCTCTTGTTACTTTATCCTTTATTTTTCTAATCTTTCCATCCTGATTGCAAAAGTTTTTAGCTTGGTATAACTTTTAAGTGTATAACTTTCAATATATGTAGCTTTAATCATATTTCTAATCTCATATCTCAGTCCCTCTTCAAACTTTTGACATTTGTCTTTGTCAATGGTCACCATGAAGGATACATAATGAGATAATTGAGTAAATTTTACCTCATACTTGGTTATAGTCATCTCCTCTTGCTTTAGGTTTAGAAATTCCCTTTTTTTATCATCTTTGTACACTTATGGCATATAATTATTGTTGAACACACAAAGAAAATCATCTCACGTAAGCACTATAGGTTGGGCATCACTCTATGGAATGGTTTTGCACCTATCATATGCATCCCCTTATAATAGCAACACTATATAATCAAACTTTTCTGTTGGTATGCATTTCATCAAATTCAAAACTCTCTATGTTCTTTTTAGCCATGTCTCTGCTGCTGATGGATTTGTGATACCATTGAAGTCAACTACATCCTATTTTCTTAATTTGTCATACCTTTTTTCTCTTTGAAATTTTGGACCCTACACTATTATTTCACTAATTTTATGTTATGGGTGCCCATGAGATATGTGTTGTGCATGAGAATATGTAGGAGATTTAACTCTATCAGCAGGTTGATCTCTTAATGATTGGCATGATGCTTTTATGGAATGCAAATCGGCTAACTTCTCTCTCCTTGGTGAGCCATGAGTATTACCATGACTACCCTTTGCTAATGCCCTATAAACATATTGGACTATGTCATATGATAATGCATAATAGTGCACAAGTCATGTCATGTTTATATGTATGTCCTTGTGGAACCTATCTCGGCTCTGATACCAAAAACTGTAATGACCATTTTCATTTACTAATCATGGCATTCATGTCTAAAATTACATATGCATAAAGGTTGACTCATCGTACATATATGTTAACTAATGTTTAAGACTAGTGACCATAAACCGGTTCCTATATAGATATATGTACATGACACAGAGAGAGAGAGAGAGAGAGAGAGAGAGAGAGCGAGAGAGAGAAAGAGAGAGAGTTGAAATTCAGCTGATGACTTGTGGTCTATGTGTCTCTATGCAAAACTCTGCTCACCAAAGTATCCAAACCCTATGCTTCAGTATCAGAAAAACATAATTGTAATTTGGTGAGTCATGAATGAATGAATAAAAAAAATAATCATATTCTTATGACACAACCAACAATCAAATATCATCGAGATACATTACAAGTATAAGAATTAACTAAAGAAGTGTAAATGCAATAGATTGATTTTTGTCGTGACCTTACAAGGCAAACACTGCTTCCTATTGCTAGCCAACATATAATAAGTGAATCATTTAATCAATAACAGGTGCCAATAGGACATATTAGTCCTTTTTCCAAGTGATTTGCAAGTGTTTGACAAGCCGGTCACAACATCCTTTTAATTCCATATGCAAGTGTTCATCCATAATGGTATACCAAGTAATCATTAAGAGCATATAATTCTCACTTGACTTGTATTCACATGTAAAATCTAACAATTTAATCACATGTACATGTAATAGAAAAAAAATCAAATCATAAAATTATCACACATACACATTATAATCTAATTATGGTTTTTACTCACATTTTGATGTGGCCAACCTTTATGGTAGGTTTAGTCCTCTCTCTTGGGCTTTCTCAACGTGTTGGAATCCTAACAACTGATACATACACAATTATAAGTATGTCAAAATGATTTTGAATGCTTGTTGTGCAAATATGGCATGTTCCACACAAGTGGACCTAGTATTTATGCATATTTTCCTTATTTGGCAGCCTTACCTTACTACACTCTCATAACAATAACTTTATATATCCTTATCAATATGACTTAATTCTTTTTTTAAAATAAACTAGACACATAATGATACAACATATTCAAATTTTAGGTCAATAAATGACATATAAAAAATATGGTGAATTTTTGAATTTTTCCCAATTTCAATGTCACCTCAGTTTGAGTAGGTCTTACAATCTTAAGTATATCTCAAATTGTACAAACCAAATTGTAAAACTAACTTACTAGAGGTTACAAAACACATAAAGGAATATTTTTTGTGTTTTACTCACTATCTAATACTGTCTATAAAGTCACTAAAACAAATTACCAATCTCAGGGTGAGCAAGTTTTCAACATGTTGACAATCAATCATGATGAAGGGGTAATATTTCATTAACCAAGATAAATTTGGCAAACATATGTTACAAGAATGTAGATCAGACATAAATATACAACTTTAGGATTTTTACATCATCAAAACTGATTCTATGGCCATCAAATTCTTGTAAAACATATTTAAAAGACTGATGAGCTTTCATTAGGCTCAGGGGCAGTCACAATCAATGATTCATATCTCTTTCCACACAACATATTAAGAAAAATTACTTTACAAGCATTTAAAGGGCATATAGCCCTACAAATTTCATGTTTTTTACTTTTTCTAAATCAACACATATGGTCATCAAAATATTTGAAAATAGAAAGACTGAGGAGATTTTGGTTTGTTGTGAACCAACCCTAATGAAGGAGCCATATCTCCTCACACACCCCAAATTAAGTAAAACTATTTTACATAAAAACTATTTTGCATACATTTAGATGGGGTATAAAGCTTCAACTTTAATTCATCTTCTAGGGCTATGAAATCATGGGTACAAAAGTTGCTCAAACAATAAAACTAATATAATCAACTATTGTTTCTTTTGAGTTTTGACCTCTATACATGAGCTTTACCTCAAATTGCTCTATAATTCTTCCTAATCATGCATGTTTAACATGTTATGAGTGAGGAATTTCATGGTGAAAGAAGATAAAATCACTTATCTCTTTTGCCAAAACTAAAAAAGCTTAGGGCTTCCTCCAAGCTAGCTCACTCTTCTCCCTCTCCTTCTCCTTCTCCTTCTTCTTCCTCCTTTATTCCTTTCCTTCTTTCTATTTTTTGCACTCCCTCACATTTTTTTTGCTCTCCAATCTAATCCTAAAAGATGAAAATTTTAGTTTGTATACCTACCCTAATAAGACAAAATCATGTTGTCTCACTACCATTGATTGGAAATTTAATATTCCTCTTTTAGTCTCTTCTTCACTCTTTCATCGCCTCCATCCATCTCCTAATCCCCATATGCTCTATATACTCTAAAACACAATTATTTATGATACTATATCATGCACACAACATAAGATAATTTGGGATGCAACTATAAAAATATTAAATATATGTTCAAGTGTCCTAAATGCAATTTTGCAAGTGTCATCGTCGTGCTTAGCTAATTCACATATCTAAATGATCATTTATCTAATGCATATGTTCATTTATGCAATTAATATGTTTATGTGATAATGACAATGAATAAGGATAGGGATGTTACACTAACCAACCTGACTTTAATTTTCTGAGAAATAACCTCAACTTAGAGTTATAGAGTAATATTTGTTATCCCTCTTGGAATTCATATCAAATAATTAGATTTTCATGCTCATCCAACTCTAGTTCTTCTCGTTCATCTCTTCTTTTTGTTTCTCATCCTCAATTTTTTCTACATTCCAACACCTTTTATCTATTATTGATATTTTATTGGCTTTATACACATCAAGCTCCACTTGTTCATCCCTAACTCTTATGGTCAATTTTCCTTGCTACACATCAATGAAATCTTTTCCCATTACTAAGGATGGTCTCCCCAAGATGAGTAGCATCTCATAGTCTTCTTTAAAATCTAGCACCATAAATTTTGCTAGAAAAATGAATTTATCCACCTTAATGAGAATGTCTTCAACAATCCCTACTAGATATTTGACCGATCTATCTATGAGTTATATAGATATTTTGGTCTCCTTAAGCTCACCTATTTTCAATTCACTAAAAGGAGTCAAAGAAATCAAGTTAATACTAGAACCAAGATCATAAAGATCTTTATTAAATTTTATTTCACTAATTTCATAGGCTATAATAAAACTCCCTAAATCGTTGACTTTTATGAAAAGTTGTTTTGTAAGATGGCATAACATTCTTCCATGAGTGTCACTACTTCACACTCTTGAAGCCTCTTCTTATTGAAAATTATACCTTTGAGAAACTCGATATAAAAAGGCATTGGAGCTAATGCTTCATGTAATGGAATTCTTGAAAAGATCAAAGAACCTGGCAAAATCATTGGTTGTTTTTTCTTCCCTTTGACTCTTCAGTCTTTTGAGGAAAAGGAATGAGAGGCATATAAGGTTGAACATTTGGTAGTGGTTTAACTTCTTCCTCGTTTACTCCATACGATTCTTCTATAGGCTCTTTTTGAGCTGTTTCTTATTTTTCTTGCTTTTTAGGCTCTCCAACTTTATTTTCTATCTCTCTTCCACTTCTCAAAGTTATGAGCTTTACATGATCTCTAGGATCAACTTCTTGGAAGGCAAAGTCCCTACTTGCCTAAATGATACAACATTTGCCAATGGCCCCACTTACACCTCTAATGCATGAATGGATGAAGAATGATGTTTACCTATTTAATTAACTTTAGCATCTAACCTTTTCAAATCTTCATCTTATGCATCCATCCTATCTTTAGTTTGGATCATGAATTTCTCCATCATGACCTCCAAACTTGATTTCTTTTAATATTATTGTTGTTTTTAAAAACCAAGGGGTGCTTGTGGTCTCAAGGCATTATTTCCATTCCAAGAAAAATTTGGATGATTTCTCCAACCAAGATTGTAAGAATTTGAATAAAGATTATAAGAATTTGAATAAGGATTATTGTCTTATCTATTTTTGAAAATTTACACAAAGTTCACTTGCTCGATATTTAATGAATTAAAGTGCTCACATGATTGCTTCCTTTGCAAAGCTCACATATAGTTATTTGCATATTTAGAGAAATAGCATGGCAATTCTTGGCATTGATTTGCTTGGATAGGGCAGCTATTTAGGCTTGTATAGTAATTAGTTTATCAACCTCTATGACTCCTACTACCTTTCTTGGCTTAACTCTTTTAATTGGCCATTAATAAATATTCGTAGACATCTCCTTAAGCAATTATAGGCCATATCTTTTATTTTTTTTCCATAAAAGCTCCATCTACAACAACGTTTAAAGTACTCCTTAAAGAAAGACTCAATCCATTATGGAAAGTTTGTAGGATGATACACTTTGATAAACCATGGTAAGGACACTTTCGTAGAAACTTCTTAAATCTATCCTAAGAATCATAAGAGATTATCCTTCCATTTGAGCAAAATAAAATATGTCATTCCTCAACTTAACTATCTTTGTTGGAAGGTAGAACTTATTTAAGATGGCATGTGATAGTTGTTCCTATGTGGTGATTTAGCCTGGAGCTAAAAAATGATACCATGACTTGGTTTTGCCCCTAAATGAAAAGTAAACAATCTTAAGTTGATAACAACATTTGAAACACCATTTTAATTAAAAGTGTGATAAATTTCTAAGAAAGTTGTTCTATGAATGTGTAAGTCTTCATGCAGTAAACCTCCAAATAATTATTTGCACTAGTTGAATGGTAGACGACTTAATCTCAAATTTGTTGGCATTGACAATTGGTCTAGTAACTCTAGGTTGAGGTTAATTAAGCATTGGTACACCATAGTCCCTTATGGACCTCTCATTTATTGGATTATCCACTATTGGATTCCTCATGTTATTTTTTTCCACTGTGAGTCTCCTTATGCCTGCTCTAAGAGTTATTTCAATCTTAGGATCAGAAAGTTCTAAATCTTGCTTTTTTATGTTTAGACTCATAGTCCTTTGCATATAAGTTTTCCACCTGAAATGAAATAAAAATAAAATAAAATTTTTAGATTAAGAATTGAATCAAGACTTCCAATATTAAAACATCGTGCCCTTGACAATGCACTAATTTCTTTAATATGTACAATTGATATGTAATCGAATCATGTAAAGTGGTTCTAAATCAATCAATAAATTCAAGTTATCCAATTATCTTTTCCTTTTCTAATAAATGTTTAAACCATGTTGTAATTAACCATAAGAGGATAGTAATCAAAGTAATATAATACACAATGGCGTGTGTAGCTATTGTCCCACAAAGATAAGGGCAATAAGTACTAGAATGTAATGATTTTATTTTTATCTATAAATTGAATATTCAAGATATGGTTTAAACTACTATTGCAATGAAAATAAAATAAACTAAACTAGCAATTGAGTAACAAAAAGACAAACAATTGAGAAAGATAACTTTATAATGACATACTAGGACACTTGGTCTCACTAATGGTAAATCTTGAAATCATTAATCATTCAATGATATGTTGGATTAAGAATTAACACTATTTATTATCTGTCCAGTTATTAAGACTCTCTCAAGATGTCACTTAATATGTAACCATTCCTCTAGATCCATCTTTCAATGTTAATTAGGAATGCATTACCTCAATAACTAAAGCCATCCCTTAATCAACTAAAGCCATCCTTTAAGTGATAATAATAGGTTAAGTAGGTGTCTCTACTTATCAATTAACCAAAGGGAAATAATTTAAAGTATATTTCAATTTATAATCTCTCATCTATAAATAAAACACAAGACATACAAATTGGTGATCAAGCAAGCACAAACATTAAGATCAAGAATCATTGACTTGTAAAAGAAATAAAATCAAAACATAGTCATTGAAATCACAAATCAATCAATCAATATCCATGGCTACATTAAGGTCTTAGATCAAAAGATCTAGCCTAAAATACTAACAAAACAAGCCAAATTCAAATGCAAAATCATCATGTTAGCGAAGGAAATAAAAAATAAGAGAAGAGAAGATGAAATCTCCTAAAGGTCTTAATTGATTTGCTCTAATTCTTCTTCTTTGATCCAATGAATCTTTATGTTATTGCACTTGATTTCCCTTTGAAATGTGTTTTCTTCTCTTATTTTCTTCTCTTAAAAACTCCTCTTTCAGGTGCTTAAAAGAACTCTCTTGAAAACGTTACGATTTGGCTTTAAATACTCCCTCAAAAAACCTAAAAATTAGGTAATAAAGTAGGTTACAACACGTATAGGTTACAGCTTTTGACTCTCATTAAGTAAGGAAAAGTTGCGAGCGTAATAGTAGGCTTCCATCTTCACTCATCCAAATTTCTAGCTTTGCCCCTGAAGTTGTTATCTAGCCCTTAAAGTTGTTATCCATGTCCGGTTCAGTCCTGATTAGCTATAAACTTGCTAAAACACTTACAAAAACATCCAAATGTGAGGAACAATACAATTTAACTCAAAATAACTTAATTTAAACAGAGATTATCATCAATTTAAACCTAAATCTTACTAAACATTTATGCACAAATCAAGTCTAACATAAATTCCAAGGTGTTATTAGCTCCTACTTGCGCCTAATGGTTGAGACGGTTGTTGTTGCTTATTGTTCCCACAAGCTCAGGAGCAGTTGTTGTAACCACCATTTGATATATTTAAAGTTACTCAGCTTGTGAGGAATGAACCCTTCTCACCATCTCCTAAGCCCGAATGGAACTTAAGTCTTAAGTTTGGAGAATTCACCAATTTATCTAAGGCAGACCTATTGTATGTGGTAAAATATGAAGGCTGCATGAATGTAAAGGGTTAACTAATAACAAAGTTAATATGGCAAAATATTAACTTGAGATTAATTAAAAAGTTAAATTTTAGTCCCCAATAGAGTCGCCATTATAAGTGCCATCAAATTTTAGGGTTGCACTCGAACGAGTAGAATCTTACTTGTAACTCCATCCTTTTATTGATCAACGAGGGATTGAGAGGACATGGGTTTGTACATTGGTACTAACCCTAAATTATGGTTCGTGTTTGGATCAATAAGGGATCTTTTAAGCCTCATGCAAGTTTGAATGTTTTTGTCTAATTTAGTGGTCAATAGGGGACTAAGATGAGACAATACATTGGTATCATCCTTAGGGGAATGTGGAGTTGCCACTAACTTTTGTTGGGACAAGGAACCCAATACAATCAAAATCTATTTAATAGGCCAAATTTGTTTTCATCTTATCAAAAAATGGGTTCAAAAATTAAGTGTAACATAAGGAAGAGATTAGGAACTCCCAAACTGCCTGAACATTAGGATGTGAATTGTGGGCATCTTTGGTTCACTTTTTACTACTTTAACCTTATTATTAATTAGTCTAATTAACTCTCCTAAGCATATTTCTAGTGCATCCAATCAAACACATCATCATTAAGTCATCATAATCACATAAAGAGGGATGGGGGACTTGTAACATCATACAAGGTGTCATGTATATCTATAAACCATAATCACACATAATCATGCATCATGGAACTCCTCATGTCCCTTTACATCACTTACACAAAAGAAGCACATATTTGTGATCACCATGAGAAATAATGAATCAAAAGGCTCACAAAAAAACTGCAATAAAAAGGAAGTCTTACCCATAGTCTATAAGTCAAATAGACCTAAAATATAATCTATGTCTAAAGTTAATTATCCCAACATCAATTTAACCACATGGTAGTAACAACAACGAATGACCTTAAATATATGAACCATGAAATATGCAATGTTATAAACATGAAATGCGAAATGTTATAAACATGAAATGCATGTGCAATTTGGAGGATATCAAAGGCATAAGATAAGAATTTTGATAAGTCCCTCCTCTACATTGCTCATAAAGAGCTAAGAATCCATGAATACTGGTAGCCATTTTAAGGGTTAGGATATTAAACAAGAGAAATAATTATAAGGCTAAAAGTACATAAGTTGTCAAATATGAAATTTGGCATTAAGGGGGACCATTAATGAGTGGCCTTTCCACTCAATTACAATCATATAATCATCAAAATAAGAAAAAGAAGAGTATATCTCCTTTTGGTGAAAGCAGGTGAAATAAACAACTTAACCATATGCCATAACGAAATTATGAACAAATGTGGTCTTAGGGGATTGTATTCCCTCACTCAACCATCGCCAAAGTTTTTCAAATAGAATGCTAAAGATAGGATAAAAGAATGACATATAAATGTAACAAAGTTACGAATATTAAACTTAAGAAACCAAGTCAAATATCCTAACTACATAGTTTGAAACAACAAATGTGATGGACCATAAGGTCTACCTCATATTCTGCCATTTGGGCTCCCAAGGCACCCCAAAGAATCACAAAAGAAGAGAGAACTTTAATAGAATAGAAAAGTATTTTCATAAAACTATCCTCAATCAAAGTCAATTGTACATACCAACTAATAGTTTGTACAACCTACTTAGGGGTCCACACATACCACAAAAAGTCTGCACAACATACTTGCACTAGTTTTTTCAAAATGAAGAGAATAAAAGAAAAAAAAAAGGAGAAAGGGGACCCTTGGATGCTTTTGAATGTTATCTTGCCCTTAGAGGCCTTAATTTATGAGATTATCCTATAAAAAGCAATGGGAATGCACAAGAATGAATTACAAAGTCCATGTTCTACCTTGAATCTTTGGTCTACTAAAGTTAGTGTTTGATTTCTATGTATTTAGGGTTTATGAAGCAATTTTGACAGAGTGACCTTAAGGTTATCCAAGCCTCTGTAAAGGGAGAGTACGCTAGAGCTGGAATGGCTCTGGTTGGTCCTCATTCGTGACCCATAAAAAATAAAGACCATGAAAGTTTTGGAATTAAGATTTCCAAGTGCTTTGTACAACCAATAATTTGGTTGCACAACCCACTATATTGGTTGTACAGATTAAGGTTTTATAAGGGATGGGATTCTAGAATTTTATATTTAGGGTTTATTACTTTATTGTATAGCCAAGTATGATGGTTGTATAACCATTTAAACTATGGTTGGTAGGTTTCGGCTTTTAGTCTTAATGGGTTTGGGCTAAGTGTGAGGTGTGATCTAAGGCTTTTTAAGGCCTTTGTTTCTCTTCCTTTCCAATTCCTCTTTGCATCTTAGGAAATAATTCCAATAGTTTTCACCATCAGGATTGTCTTACAAGGCCTAGAATCTAATGCTCACACTTAGCCATAGGTGAGACTATGATCCTAGGATAAGTAAAGGCAACTCAAACATCAAAATGAAGTCACTAACACATTTGATAGCATAATAATAAACATAAACAATAGGGTCTTTAGAGCATGCATCCTCCTCTCAAAATGCCATAGATTTACCAGCAAATCTCATAAGTGGAATGGAAAAGCCAAGAAAGCCATAAGGAGGCTAGTTTGGGCTCTCCTAAGGGTATAGGATAAGGAAAATACCAGAAACAAAGGAACATTATAATCATTCACATAATAAAGGGAAAATCTATATGTCATATATGGATTTTACCCACTTCCTTTCATATTTTTGCATAAGTAGACACACGAAGTAAACAAAATAAGGCAAACAAGACATAAACAATGCATCTCATACAAGCTAAATCAAATATTTTTAGTGGTCCAAACCTTAAAGATAAGGAATGAAGGTCATAGGTCTTTGTAACCTACCTTATTCCTATTGTAATAGGACCAAAAAATCGTGGGAAAATAAGGAAAACACAAAAAAAAAACAACCAAAAAGCAAAATTGCTAAAATAATGTTATTGGTAGAAAAAGAGGGTGGTCTAGTCTAGAAAGTGTTCTATATGGCCCTCCTATTGGTCTTTACAAACCAATTATCATTTGTTTAGGCTACTAAGCCTACCAAAATTAGAAAACTAAAGAAGGAAAACCTTTGGGTTAGTTCTTTTCTCTATCAATGTGCGAACATTTCAGTTAGTCCCAAAAAATTAAATTAGCATGTAGGATACTTTTGAGTGCCTTGATTTTAGGGTTGCACTCAAACAATTGGAATCTTGATTATGACTCCTACCTTTTATGATCATCAAGGGATCAAGAGGATTAGGGTCATACATTTATATAACGCTAAATGATGGCACATATTTTAAGATCATAAGGCCTCTTGAAGTGTATAAGCTCTTTATTAATAGTTTATGGTGAATAGAGGTCTAAGGGGAGATAATACTTTCGTATCATCTCTAGTTCATATGGAGTTATCACTCGACTTTAGTTAAGACAAAATTTTGAGCATGGACAAATTTTTAGTCTAATAAGTTAATTATAAGACCCAATTCATCTTTACCCTATTAGAGATGAGGTTTGAGAATCGAGTATAACATGGGGAAGATGTTCAACATCCCCCAAACCAATCAAATTTAGGGATCTAGCCTTTTAGGCATCTTTGGTTCATAATTACAATTTTAGCCTTATTAATAATTATTCTGGTGAATGGTCTTAAAGCATTCATTTAACGCATCAAATCAATGATAACATCATATCATTACAAACATTCATCATGAAAAGAGGGCTAAAAGCATGATGTTAAATAGGGCAAACATATATAATCATCAACATATATAAATGCAAGAATAAAATGCACCTCCACCTACAAAAAAATTGTTAGTAACACATTAAAATCAAGATAAAAAAAAACCTATCTACCGTAGAATATAAGGGTGCCACTAATCATAACAAACCTCCTACCATATTCAAGGATCATACACATCTTACTCTAAGTTAAAGAACCTAAGCATGCATCTATGTCCATTGTCCATATACCAACAATCCAATCATCATGATAAATCAAACATAAACACATACAATTGAGAATAATGAATGAAGCATAAAGCATAAATATATAATGTAAAAAGGTCATAGAAATGCATTTAGAGGATAAATAGGGAGGCATTGAGCAAGGGATAAAATCATTAATTTAGATTCTTAGGATCATTGGATCCTCCTTCATCAATTCTCTAAAAGAGTCATAACATCCTAATGATACCTCTAGCTATTAGGAAAGCTAAGATATAAAAATTATAGAAAGAAATTTACATAAGACCATCAACAAGCATATAATCAAACTATGATGAAAAAATGTAAAATGAAAGGTCCTATGGTAGCAACCCCTTTCTTTTTATGACATGAAATCACCAAAATGAGAGTTAAAGGAAAGTGGAAGCTAATGAGTTACTCATTCCCCCTCCATAGTCAAGAAGACGAGAACATACGATTATTATCAACTAACATAAATAAACCTATGAGATCAAAGGGTCATTGGGAATGAAATTTGCTCCTACTTTTTCCCTAACAACATATACATGAATATAAAATGAAGAGAATAAGAAAAAGACATGTAGGAATGGATATCTA
This sequence comes from Omphalea diandra, assembly GCA_949677035.1. Classification (NCBI taxonomy): domain Eukaryota; kingdom Viridiplantae; phylum Streptophyta; class Magnoliopsida; order Malpighiales; family Euphorbiaceae; genus Omphalea; species Omphalea diandra. The sequence goes on along the minus strand of CATIWR010076541.1, from coordinate 1,675 downwards.
AAACATTGTAATCATGAAAATAAATACATTTTCTAGATCCTTGCCCCTTTTATTAAAAGAATAAGGGTCATAGGTCTTAAAACCTACCCCTTTTCTATTGTTGGAGCTCATAAGAATCCCCTATAAACCTTAAAAATAAGAGGAAAATAAATGAAGAAGAATAGTGAAAAAGCTACTAATTATAGTCAAAGTTGGCTATACAAACCAACTAGTGGTCTGTACAATCAGCATAATGGTCTGTATAAACTATTAGGGTTGTGATTTTTGTAAAATTAAAAGAAAAATAAAATAAAAGAAATTAGAAGAGAAGTTTTAATTTTGGATGCTCTTCTCAATGTGCCTTGCCCTCAAAGGCACTTAAAATGATGAATTATCCTTCAAATGCAAGGGAAAATGCAAAAATCAAGTCATAAATCTTTAGTTTTTACCTCAAATCTTTGGTTTAGAAATTAGGAATTTGATTTTCTGGGTTTAATGAGATTGATAAATGATTTTGGTAGAGTTTAGCTAAGGGAATTGAAGCCTTTTCTTTTCTTTCTTAATGGGAGGTATTTATAGAGGTGAGTATGGTGCACTTGAGCCAAATGGCTTAGCTTGCACTTGATCCTTAACCTCTCATAGATGGAATCAAAAAAACTTTTAAAGATTTAGGTATTTAAGTTATCCGTACAGCTAAGTAGTCGGCTATATAACCATTTAGGAGTCAAAGGTCAACTATTTTAGAAGCTTCTTTCTACTAAGGTTTAAGACCTAGTTGTATGGCCAAGTGATTGGTTGTACAATTAACTATAGACTACTCTTTAAAGTTTTGAGTCTAATTTGGTTTGGATGATGGATGTGGTTTAGGTTTGATTCAAGGTTTCTTTTATGCTTTATTTCTTCCCTTTGTAAGTATTAGACTATGTTGGTTAAACCTAAGTCAAAACTCTCTTTTAATCTTAACTGTAACATCCCTAGCCACATTCATTAGCATTATCACATGAGCATATGCATTAGATAAATAATCATTTAGAAGCACCATTGCATTTAGGGACACTTGAACATATATGAAGTGTTTGTATAGTTGTATGGCAAATTGTTTTATGTTGTGTGCATGTTATAATAGCATAAATAATGGTGTTTTAGAGCTTAACTGAAAGTATAAGGAGTATCTAGGAATTAAAAGATGGATGGAAGTGCTTAATGAGTAAAGAAGAGGGACTAAAAGCAAAACTTTTAACTTTCAACCAATAGGAAACCAGCCCCAATCTTTTGACTTATTTAAGATAAAATATAGACCATTAGGGTCAGATTTTGAGGGAAAAAAGTGGGGGTATACCAGAAACAAGAGAGAGCAAAGGAAGAAGAAAGAAAGGAAGAGGAAGAAGAAGAAGAAGAAAGGGAGAAGAGTGAGCTGCCTAGGGTTTTTTAATTATGGGACAGTAGGTAAGTAAATTTATCTTCTTCTTAACTGGAATTAACATCTCATGACATGTTAATCATGCATGGTTAGTGAGAATTATGGAGAAATTGAGGTAGATCGCTTGGATGGAAGTTGTAATCCAAGAGAATAAGAGCTGATTCTGTGGGATTTTGCTGTTAGAGCAGAATTTTGCACCCAGGATTTCGTAACCCTAGAAGAGGAATTAGGAAAAGTGCAAAATATAAAAGTTGTAGCTCTATGTCTCATATAAAT
>CATIWR010076540.1:0-27583 GCA_949677035.1 Omphalea diandra | reverse complement strand
AATAATGATAGCTAGACAAAGATCATAGTGGGGGAGGAGGTATCTCAAGTTGAGTCTCCTCAACTAATTTGGATAGAATTTTTTATTTTATGTTTCATAATTAAAATGGAGAAAATAATAATAATAATAATAATAATAATAATAATAATATTAATAATAATAATAATAATAATAATAATAATATTATTATTATTATTATTATTATTATTATTATTATGCGAGTTTAAAATTATTATTCAATTAAACAATTTTAATTTTAGAATGTGTAGACATAATTTGATAATGAAGTGCATTTTATTGTGTAGACCAACATATTGTATCGATTTATTGAACTTATTATGGATTAAAAGTGTTGTTTCAATGGTATCTATTTATTGAATTCAAATAACATAAAATCACATATTTAAACTTAAATTTATAAATGGCAATTTTCACCACGAAACTTGATATGTTTTTTTCACCTTTTTCAAACATGATTGCCATCGCCACACAAATAATACCAGGTGTAGACCGATTAAGTTTCCCTATCACCGCTGATTATAATAATATAATTAGTTGAATAATTATTAGTGTGTAATTTTTATATTTTTGAAAATATAAATATAATTACTAAATATTATTTAAGAATATGAAAAAAGTAGTGTGAATATATATTGAAATCATAAAATCTAATAACATAAATAAAAAAAAATTAAAAGGGAGAAACTCTAGCTCGCCCTTTCTCCAAACGCATATTTTCTTCACATTTCAATGCTCTCGCCCAACACCTAATGAGACAAGAACAGAAATACTGATTAAAGTTTAATTAATATAAAAATTAAAAATATTATTTTTTTTACTTTTTTTTGAACAAGAGACAGAAAAATTCCCAACTGTTAATGGTTATAACTTGTAACTAAACTAAGGAGTGCAAAGTGCGAATGTGTTGTAGACAATTGAAAGAGATGGATAGAGTTGAAGAAACCCTTGGTTAGGATCAGTACCACTGTGCCAACCCAAACCCTGGAATAAGTACATATTACTTTCAGGGCTTTTTCAGCAATCACAGCTGATGGATCCCTACCCCTTTTGTGTCTAGTGTACCATTTAGGTGCTTACAGAATTCACTTGTTACAAAGGGCCAACCATTTGAAAAATTGTGACTTTAAATTTTTCTATAGAAATGGGTTTATAGGACATATCCAAGATACCTCATTTTTTGCAGGAGCTATTAGTTTCAATTACAAGATGAGCACACGAAGAATGTAACCAGTTTAGTTCGGATGTACTGTCTCCGACATTAAAAATTACGTCTTTGAAAGGAGAATTAGATTGTGTTTTCTTGAGTAGTCTGATTAGCAAACAATTCACTTAGTGGTAATTAAAATTAATGAGTTTTTGCTAGAAATAGTGCAGAAAATTTGTTGTCTTATTTTAGTAAGCAGACAAAAAGAGCTAATAAAATAATTAATGAATAGTTTAAAGATAATTTCTCTGCCTTCTAACTTAAAAAACACTATTTCGACTATTAAAATCAAGGACTAATAGTTCAAAAAATCTCAGCCTTTTGTTGTGATATAATTTTTTAAAAAAAAAAAGAGGCGAGGAGGAAATAATAAGATCTGGGAGACAATAGGACCGGAGGAATTGAGCTCTTCGAGAATGAGATCCCCAGGGGCGATGTGACGAACAGCGAGGCGAGAAGCATGGATGCCTTTATCGACGCCATAACAGCCGAGAAAAATCCACTGACATTTTTTGTCCTTGAAGAGGGTAAAGGAAGTATTTTGGTCGAAAAAGGAGGGGAAGATAATCTAATGAGGTGAGTTTCGGAAGAACAGAATTAATAAAGAAAAGAAAAGGCAGTAGATTTGGTTGTTGAAGCTGATCTAAAAGAAACCACCATGAATGACATATGAGTATAGATTTGTTTCTTCTTCATTTGTCTTCTTCTTCGTCCTTCTTGTTCCTTCAACACGTGATGTGATGGCTATGTAAAATAAAAAACACAAGAGCTTTGAGTTTTTACAGGTTGAGGAGATTGTTAACCAAGGAAAACGGTGGCTGATGAAATTATTATTATAAATTTTCTGATGTGTTTAATTTTTTGATGATGCGTATGCCATGTCAGTTTTGAAATTCATTTTACTTAAATTTAATTTTAATTTTAAGTATAATTAACACTATATTTTTAAATTATAATAAAATTAATGAAATTAAAAGTTTTGAACACAATTAAAAGTCAAATTAAAGGTTAGAGCTTTTTATATCATTAGGCCTAAAATGAAATATAAAGAGACAATAGGAAATTTTGAAGACTATGTATGTTATTTTATAGTAAAAGAACTCATATAAGAGTTGAGATGAGGGGCATAGAGGAGTGGCCAAATTATGGAAGTTGTGCTCGTTTACCTTTTCACATGCTTCTTGAGTTCTGCATGCTTTGAAGCAGCTTCAAAAATTTTAAAGCCATTGCTTTGGTTTTTTGAATGTTTTTAAACAATTTCAAAGGATGAAATGAATAATTTTGTTCAGATATCTGTTATATGATTTTGTGTGAGCTATTTAAGCTTTAGTGAAACTCAATGCTCTTTTGAAAAATAAAACTAAACCATTATAAGATTCTTTCTTCGCTTTAGTAAAACTCGAGTCACTCTTTTTGTAGTGCATTTGAAAAAGAAAAAGGGTAGGTTATTATAAGCATCAGCAAGCAATCTCATGGCAGCATTAGCTTGTGATGTTGAAAAAATAAAAGAAAAGCTGTTGTAAGCATCAACAATGATTCTCATGGCAGCATTAGCTTGATAATTATGATTATGGCTTTGGCCATCAAAAGGGGAAAATATAAAAAAAAAACATTTTTCAGGGATCATGGACTGACCATAGCTCTTATGAATGCTCTGTTGGAAATATTTTTATGTAGGCTAATATTAATTATGGATTGGTTTTAATTATTTATTAAAACGGACTGAATGATATAGTTTATTGATTGTTGGTAAGCCCAATTAAAATGTGATCAATGTCGTTATGGGCTTGTGACATCTTTTGTGGGCCGATATGAAAGAAGGTCAGTGTAGGCCTATTTTAGCATGGACCTGTGATGGGTGGGCCTGTTAAAATTATTATAAATAGGCTAGGTCCTCTCTACTGCCTTCATAACAGAAAACCCTAGTTGTTATACCCATTATAGCCGTCTTCGCGAAGGTCAAGGAGAGGAAGATCTAGCCTTCCATTTTCAACGATTCTGACGAATTTTTCAAGTGTTTTATTTCAGCGTTCGGGATTATGGCTCAAAGAAATTTGGAATTGAATGTGGAGACAGATACACAAATTTGTTTCCGTTCAGTAATTAAATTATGGTGTTCTATAATTATGTACAAGATCCTGTAATCTAAAATATATTACAATTTCTAATACATAAAAGACACTGACAAACATAGCTAGGACGATATCCTCCTTCACCTCCATAAATGAGGACAATCAAAAATACTTCGATTTCAGAATTAGGGCATAAAGATTTCATGAACTAGCAATCTCCAACCTTGCTTTATTAGAAGAGGTAAATTGAAGGAAAGTAATAGCTAAAATCTCAATCTACCATGCATCAACACACACATCTTTTTCCATTGCGTCCAACGGATTTTCTTATCATTACTCATATTACCCAGCAAACATGACTAATCGTATTTTGGAGCTATTAACAAAAAGTGGAGAGAAAATCAAGATAGCTCATGACATATGATGGAATTACTTGAGCAACAAATATAATAAGGATTTCTTTCTTGTCTTGAAAGTACCTTCTTTTTCCATTGTTTAAGCTTTTTTCATAATCTTTCCTTTAAGTAGCCAACAATTTTCTTGTTTTGAATGCACCACCATTGTAGAAAAGCACAAGTATTTAAGAAAATCTCTTACCTCTTTGACATGTAACGTATGGGACTAGTACTTCACTACTAAAAACCACTTCTGATTTTTCAAAATCCATCATTTGACCTAATTCTAGCTTCTATACCTCTAGAATTCTTTTAATAACCTCACAGTCTTTTAATATGGCTCTCGAAAATAAAACACTTTCATTTGCAAAGAAAAGGTGAGAAATCTCTAGACTGTTTTTATTGATACCGACATTTATGAATCTGATTGTTTATAATCGCTCTCCTTATTAATGTTGAAAAACCCTCTACATATATAAAAAAAAAATAAGGCAAAATTGGATATGGAGACTCCTAATGGGTTTTAAGAAGCCATTTAATTGAGAAAGATAAGGAAGTAGTAAATATGGTATAATTAGATTAATGAAGTGGGTAAGGAAGGATATTTTAATAAGGACATGCCTAAGATATTGCCACTCAACACAATCATAAGTTTTAGACATATCTAGTTTAAAAGCACAAATCCCCCTTTGACTCTTAATTAGATGTTTCATAGAATGAAAAATCTCAAAAGCAATAATCACATTAGTCGTGATAAGTGGCCTTAGAACAAAAGCACATTTTGAGGGATGTATAATAAAAGATAATACCATTTTAACCCATTAGCTAGTTCCTTAGAGATAAGCTTGTAAATGACATTACACAGACTAATAGGACTTAGATCTTTTCATGGAGTTTGGGGATTCAATTTTTGGAATAAGTGGGACAAAATTATAGTTAACATGATCAGTCATAATACTAGATTCTAAAAAACTAAGAACCATTTGAGTAACATTGTTCCCAACAATATGCCAGTATTAGTTAAGAAAAAACCAAATATCCCATCAAGACTTAAGGGTTTTACATGGATGAATTTGTTTGAGTGCAAAAAATGCATCATCGGCTAAAAATGGAGAACAAAGAAACTCAAGGGATTGTAAAAAAAAAAAAAAAAAAAAGTACAATTAATTGCCTTAGCAGTATGGTGAAAATCATTAGGTTCCTAGTTGGTGAATGAAGTAGAATAGTAATTCATAATATACTCTTCACCTCTTTGTCCCTATAATTAAAGCCACCTTATTCATTAAACAGTTATATCATTTCTCCCCTTCTTATCAAAGGTTTTGAAGTGAAAAAATTTTATATTTTTGTCTCCTTCCGTAAGTCAAACAACTCTAGACCTGCACATAATTTCTCCCCTTAAAAGAAGCTCATTAATAGCTTTTTGAACACAATCCTATCCTTATTGCCATTGCTATTGAGACAGTCAATCTTAAGCATTTTACTTCGAATTTCAGCCTTAGCCTCTTTCGCCACCGCCATTGCCACTTTCGTCTTCTCCACTGTCAACACCTTTTTTGTCATTATCGCCGCCTAGTCCTCCGTTCTACCTCCCTTGTCATATCCTTCCCACCTTAACTGTTGTCACATTTTCCTCTCCTCCTTTATCACCGCATCCTCCCTCTTTTAATTATTATGTTAATTGAAAATATATAATTATTAATGTTTTGTTAATTGAAAATATGTAATTGTTAATGCTTTGTTAATTAAAAATATATAATTATTAATTTTATAATTTTTAAAGTAATTAAATTTAATTTTATTATCTATATTTATACTGGTTGATGTTTAATTTAAATTTTTTGTGATTTATTTATTTATAATTTGAGATTAAGAATTAAATAATTTGATAAATATATTGCCATTAAAATTTAATAATTGATAACTTATATTTAAGTTAAGTATGATAATCAAGTTATTAATATCATGAATTTACTAATTTTAATATTAAAGTAAATAAATTAATAATAAATATTTATTTTTTTATAAATTTAAATCTAGCGATGAATTAGTGATGAAAATTTCTTTTATAATTTTAAAAAATAAATTTAGCGATGAAAAATTCAATCCACCGCTAAATTTGTAATGAAATTTTGTCTGTGACAGAAAATTTTGCCATGAAATCCGTCGTTAATTTAACGATGAATTTTGAAACCCCTTCTTACCGAATTAGCAATGAAATAGTAATAGATTTGACCAAATGAGCAATAGGAATTTTCATCACTAATATGATGCATTTCTATTGTAGAAGATATAAATATTTTTTTACTAAAAAAAGAAATAGTTTAGTGTAGTAGTAGTTTCATATGGTAATTTTGGACAGTTATTTTATGTGTCAGTATATTATTAAATGAGTATATAAGAGGGTGATATATATCAAATATAGTCAAATTAATATATAATTATGGTATCATATTCAATTATAGATGAGTATTTATTTTTTGTTTAGCAATTATATTGACAAATGATAATATTTCAATTTTTCAATTGAAAGTATTTTTATTTTATCGTATGACAAATAAATTAGTAATTAAGTATTTAATTTTTAATTGATTTAAAAATATATAAATTTAATAATACATAAATTCTTTACATAAAATAATTTAAATTTTAATAATATAGAAATAAATTCTTTATAGTAATTCTTTTTAGAATTTTATAATAATAAATATATAATTTTATATAATAAGAAAATATTTAAAAAATTAAGGTGAAAAAGATGATCAATAAAAGAAAAAAAAATAAAACTATGAATTTTTTATTTTTTATCAAAATAATTATATTTATTATTAAAATTTATTATATTATTTACTTTAAAAGCATAATTAGATAATAAATTTTATAAAATAATTATATTTTATAAAATAATAATAAATTTTAATTATTTAATTAAAATAATTATTTGATAAAAATAAATATTAATTTTATACAAAATCGTTATTATAATTATATTATAAAATTTATGGATTAGCAACTAACTTTATAAAATTTTTACACTATCATTCGTGAAACTTACGAATTAGCCATTAGTTTTTGCCTAATTGATTGGCTGATTTTTTGTCCTCAAAATAATTTTCAGGATTAAAAATTTGAGTTATGACATACCGGACTGCACAGAACGAAGGTGAGGAAGCACTTATCCGATTCAAATCCCACAAAGATCATTCCATCGAACTCCAATGTCGGAAACGGCTCTCTATCGGGTTACCTGACTTGACCCGGACCCGAAAAACTCTCTCACCCTCTCTTCCTAATGGCTTGTTCATCAATCAGAAATTTCATTCATCCTTTCCTCTTCACTTTCGCGCTGCTCACATTTTCATTTTCCAATTATGCCCTCGGCACTCGCTTACCGTCATATCAGATCTCTAATCCCTCCAGGGACCCATCCGATCATCCCCTCAAAATGGCCGTCTTCGCTCTCGGCAGTTTCTGGCAATCAGAATCCGTCTTCGGCTGCTTGAACGGCGTCGTTCGCACCACAGTCGGTTACGCCGGAGGATCCAAATCCAACCCCGAATACAGGAGCTTAGGCGACCACGCCGAGTGCATACAGGTAGAACAATCATGAAATGTGGGACCCATTATCCACCAATTTAGGTGATCGTGTTATTTGATGGCAGGTAGAATATGATTCGACGGTGATTAGTTATAGGCAGCTGCTGGAGGTTTTCTGGTCCAATCATGACTCAAGGCAAGTATTTGGGCAAGGTCCTGATGTTGGTAATCAATACAGGTAATGACGATCATGATTAGTGATTTGATTTGTGGTCTAATGCTAGAACTAATGGTTACTAATGGAAATTACATGGTGTGTGCAGGTCTATTATTTTTACTAATGGAACTGAGGAGTCAAGATTAGCTGTTGTTAGTAAGGAAAATGAGCAGTTGAGGTCAAGAAGCAGTGTTGTGACTACTCAGATTCAACAGCTTGTCGCATTTTATCCTGCTGAACATGAACATCAGGTTTTTATCACTTTTCTTTATTTATTTCAATTTATTTCTTTAATTTTCAATTTAGAGCTCATTTTAAAAGTTTGGGTAGATTGCATTGTTAGTTTACTCAGCCTCGAGTTTGTATTGGTTGCTTTGCCTTGACTTTGTTCAATTTATTTGTGAAATTTTTGTTTCATTTCCAGTATTAGTTACTGTTGTTGATAAGGATTTACATTGAATCTGAAAACAGATATGTATGAGAAGAGAAATATGGGTGTCCATAAATGTGTTATGCCGTTGTAATTTTGGATTTCTTTTCGTTCTTGTTTATGGAATGAAAGGAAATATGACGTGAGTTGCTACATTGCCAATGGAGTAAAAGTTGGATAATCAATTTGGAATAAATCAAGCAATAGTGAACAACGTGAACATTAGCAGTAAAGTGACTGAAATACAATTTAGCACATAAGTTTTGGAATTTTAGTTATAGCTTTGTTAAATTGAAGTCATAAAATTTTCTTACAAAATTTTTTATGTACTCATGGTGCATGTATAACCTGTAACAGTACCATGAGCATGTTTAATTCTTTTTGCAATTCAAATACAAAGGATGGCATTTACTTTTTTTTTTATTATTTCATAAAATGACAACAATGCTTGCATACTGATATCCTCAACATAGACTATTAATAAACAATAGCTTTGCCTATTTTATTTATCATATCTAGCTTCCGCTGCATTTTAATCGTACTGTATGTAAGCACAGATCTCATAAAACATTCATAGAATTGTAGACATAAAATCATATGACAAAACACTTCTTGTAGTTAATTATGAATGGTTATTACAAGCCCAAGTTCTAATATTCAATAGAACATAAGAAGTCCTAAATGATAGAATTTCTATTATTGAGCTGGATATGGTTTTTTTTGTTGTCCATGTGTGCATGCCATGGTTGTTAATGGTTTAAGGTGCAGTAAGGCGCAAAAGTGGTCTTCGAGCCTAACTGTGATCTTGAGTGAGATTAGGCATAAAAAATGTAACCGAGGAAATATTCATAGCAAAATCAAAATATTAGAATCTTAAATCTGTGTATAAATGACCAAAAAAAGAACAAAAGTTTATAAAAAATTTAATTAGTGTTATAACTAATAGTTAGAAAAGTAGAGCACATTAGAGTGGATATAGATAAAAAGGGGAAGAATAAACTTAAGCTCACATGGAGGAGAGTAATTCAAAATAACCTAGAGGCCTTATATCTTTCTGAAGATATGACCCAAGATTGCCTGAGTGGAAAAAACAAATCCATATCGCTGATTTCAATCAACTTGGGATTAAGATTTAGTTGAGTTGAGTTTAGTATTATAACTAATAGTATATGAGAAATTTGTTATTTCGCTTATACGATGATAAAACATATCCATGTGCACAGTAGAGCTGCATTGACTTTCGCTCACAGTAGAGCTGCATTGACTTTCACTTATTAAATCATTTATGGAAAGTATTATGCCGTTTAAATTGGGTTGTAAATGCTCTAGATGCACTTGCATTCAGGGTTTTTCTTTTAGGGAGTCTGTTATGTTCTTTGAAGGCTACCTTAGGCCTGTAATAGATATTTCAGCAAACAAAGAAAGTGGAGGGGGCATTGATGGAGAGAAAAGGGAGAAACCATAGTAAGATGGGAGGAGGGAGATTTATCGAGCATGAATGATGGAAGAAATGGTTTTGACAGTAGTCATGTCCAGGGCTGGCGATTCTGGTAGATGAGTGATGGGGACGGTGTTTCCAGTGTGTTGACACTACATTCTGGCAAATGAGAAGCTGTGAATCTAGTGGTGGTAGCCTTTACCAATAAGGTATCTAGATAGTGGTGGAGGCTGGTGAGGTATGCTTTCATTATATCCTTTTCCTTCTACCAAGGGTAATATGCATGCTTTCTCACCGGAAAATTCTCCCTCAAAATGGAAAATCTAATGACCTAACATTTTAAGTTTCTTGTATAACAAGAAAAGTCAAAATAAATAAATAAGTAAATTAATCCACATCCTACTAAACGGAACTGTCCAAATGTCCAATCCAATTGACAACTTAGTTGTTTATAAAGATTAACAATTCTATACTCGTTGATTTGAGCTGTGGTATATTGATTTTACAATGCCATTAAAGAATATAGTGTGTTGTTGAGGCCTTAAAAGCACATTTATTCAATTTTTGTTTACCTTCTAACCCATACAGTGACTACCGGCCATTTCAATTCTTTTAACATCATTTTCATTTCCCCAACTTAAAATCCTGGGTTTTTTTATATATATTTTTAAATATATCATCTCACTCTTATCCTTTGTGAATATCTCTCTAGAGATTGGCTTTTTTCCCAGCTCCTCTACCCAGTTGGCTTGTCTTTGCTATTCAATGATCTCCAAATGCTGACTATGGATCTCTAGCGAGTGAGTCTGGTCTGGTGTGGGGGATTGATGGTTTGGCGAGCTGATTAAGTTGGATGATGTCATTTTAAAGCTTGAAATCAGAAGATGAAAACAAGAACAGAGAAGGGTTTGAAATCCCAGAATTAGTATGGTTGTTGACTGATTTTTAATCCGGAGATGCTTGTGTATATAGGAGGGTTAAAGCCATTTTAGAAAGTTGATGATTCTTCTTAATCGAACTCAATGGCCATAAATGTACATCTAAGCATTGGTCATGATTTGAGCTGTTAAAGATATTAAAGGATTTGGCTAGAAGTGAAAAATCTGGTAAAATAAGTCATGGGTCTTTTTATACCTCGCCAAATTATAATGGTGGTAATAATTATGGTTCTATATACTTAAAGAATTGAGGTTTTTTATTTCTTTTATCTTTTTTGAACTTTTTAATGTATACAGGTTTGAATTATTGTCAACCTATACTAATATGAAATTCTTAATGAGCCATTTTATTATTTTTTAGTGTTTCCATTATTATTTGAATCCTTTTTAACTAGTAATGTCATCATATCAAACTATCTCTTTGCTGAATATTTATTCAAATAGGGATAAACTGAATATGTTGCGTTAGTGAATAATGAATTTAAGTTAAAATCATAAATCTTGTATTAATAAGAATTTTGTAATCAAGGAACATTTAAAAATGGTGGAATAGAAAAGCATTCTATTGAAGTTAATGCAGTGACTGATGAATTTCAAATGTTTGGTTACTTGTAGAAATTTGAGCTCAAGCGAAGGCCATTTCTTCTTCAGCTGATAGGAAACTTGCCCGAAGAGGAGCTTGAGAGATCGACTTTAGGAGCAAAACTAAATGGTTATGCAGCAGATCTCTGTCCTCCAAAGACTCAAAGCCAGATTGATGCAAAGATCAAGGAAATTGTTAGAAGAGGTTGGCCTGTTTTGAAAGATGTGTAGGTGATTTTTGGAGTAGAACGTCTTAGGAAACTGCTTCTATTGATAGAGCTCCACCTCCACTTTTTTAGTAACCCTTGGGTGTAATTACCAGCTAAGAATGGCTGAAGCACAGACTTGGCTATCCTTCGACAAGGTCAGATTTCCTTTTGTGTACTTAAAATAGTCTTAAGCATATCTTCATTGTTGAAAGTAATTGTAATTCAACTGATTTGCTCATATGGCCGATTTTTTTTTTTTTCAAGAAGCAATAAAGTTTGGTGCGAAATGAAGTTTTGTCATGCAAACTGCTTCAGATCTTAGTAGAAAATATAGCCTTCATTTTAGAATGTAGTTATATGTGGAGTAGGCTTATGGAATCCAAAGTTGACTAATGGCAACTGGACCAAAATTGCATTTTGATATGTCTACTACCTCATCGTCTGTGATACATGTAAGGCTGCAAGTGCTTCAATTTGAAGGATTGGAAGGAAATGAAACGTGATGGTTATTTAAATTGGCAAGAGATTCAATGCTCAATAATGTGCTCCATGTTAATAAAATAATGCACGTAGGGGCGGATATAATATCTAGATTTAGAGTGGGAAGTAAATTGAATATCATGAGCTGTTCTTGACTAAATCTGTTATCACAGAATGATTTTATACAATTTCGAGCTACTCAAAGATATATGAAACTATACTATTCTCAAGATTCTTCCTCTTCTTTTCTTTTCTTTTTTTTTTTTTTGATGATTTCTGAAGTCAGACATCTTGAGTTCTTGCATTTGGGTCTGGTTTGCTAGGCAGAAGTTTGCAGTTAGTTAAGGTTGAATCCCGAATGAATATATTGTCATGTTTAGTTATAATGAAATTGATATATATATATTGTCAGGTTCAGTTATTATGAAGTTATATATATATATATATATTGTCATATTTAGTTATAACGAAGTTAATGAAGTAAAACAAACATGATATTGATATATGAATAAAAAAGAATAAGATAAAAAATTGGCTTGTTGACTCATAAAATTCAAATTTTTTCGAGTTTTAGCAAAATTAGTCAAAACTAATAAAATTTTGGCAAATCTAATCAAAATTCAAAGATGATGTGTCACATTAAAAATATTAAGTTAAAATAATATTAATTGATGTTAGTAATTAATATTAATTGATTTTACTAATTTTTTAATAAAACTTTATGTCAATTGGTTTGTCGTATCATATGATATATCATTTATATTTTTATCAATTTGAATTTTGGATATATTTATCAAAATTTTATTAATTTTGTCAAAATTAAAAGTATTTATCAATTTTGTCAAAACTAGAAAAGTTTTAATTTTAAGAATCAATAAGCCTAAAAAATTATATGGTTATTGAATCTTTTTTAAAAATTTAATGAAACTCAAATTAACTTTTTAGGTTAGTTCAACCAACGTTCCTAAACTTAAAAAGCTAATTAAATTCAATTTTTAACCAAAATCAGGAATATTTTTCACTAAAAAATCATTTTTAAAATATAAAAAAGTTTAAACTGCTTATATATATTTGCAATTGTTTAATAAGTTTTTAGTAATTTAAAAATATTTGAACTGATTTTAAATTATTTGTGCAAGACGATAGGTTAAATTGGCCTTTTAATCCAAGAACATGGACTAAATTAATCCAAAAATTTATTTTAGATTTAATTGAATTTCTTGAATTAATTCAAGGGTCAAACTGACTAGTGATAACTTTTTAGAATAAAAACAATATTTTTTGAAGAAATAATTTCTTAAAAAATAAGAAGTTGAAAATAAGTATCTATGAATCAAATAAAGTTTTAAATTTGGGTTTTTATTAAGGCATTCACTTTAGAAAAATTGATGATATAATATTTGATTTATATTTTTTTCTGAAAAATATACTTATATTTTTTTTCTGAAAAATATACTAATATCACGTTTGATTCACACATTAATTTTTTAAAAAGTATGTTATAAAGTAGTATTTTTATCTCTAATGTAGTCTTTTAATTTTTTTTAGACAAGTTGCACTCTCTTAATAAGTTATTTTTCTGTCTTATTTAACAACTCTATTGAATTTTTTTTTCTTTTTCTCTTTTGGCTCTCTATTTTGCAGTAGTTAAGGTGCAGTCATCTACACTTTATGGTCAATAATAGCTCAATTTTCTCTTTGTTTTAGGTATTTTTTATATTTTTTTTAGTAAGTTCTACATTTTTTAGATTTATTTTTTTTCGATCTATTGAATACAGAGTTATCTTACCTCATTTTTTTTAATTAATTTTATAGTTTTTGTCCTCAAATCTAGCATTATTGATAGATTTTTGAAGTTTTTTTTTCCTACTCTATGGAAGATCATTATTAGTATTATATTTATGCTTTCTTTTTAAAAGTTTCATTGTGTTTGTGTGATTCTTTATTAAAAGATATTTTAAGGAGGGCAAGTTTTAACATTTATAGTCTATATTTAAAGCTTACCATATCAGACTTGCAAACTAAAAATTAACACCAAGTAGAGTGCATGTATCGTGACCTCACATTCTTAAGAAAGAGAGCGAGGATCTGGGGACAGATGATGGCAACTACGGATAGAGTGATAATGGGTGTGGTGATTGATGATAGCCATATTCATTCAAGTATAGAGGTAGATTCTCACCAGCAGGGCAAAGCTCATGTACACATGGGGTCGACTTCACAGGAAATTGTCATCTTTAAAGGTGCTACTAAAGATGACAGTATAGGTGTTATCCCTACTTTGCTTAATACAAAGATGAAGTCTGGTGTTCAAACTAAAAAGCATGTTATGGCCAGGACCAAAGTGCAACCCTAACTAGCTGACAATCCTTATCAAACCCGATCCAACGCTAATGTTATTTCAGTCAATATGACCCCTTGTGACAAAAATAATTAGACCTGGAAATGGTGTGGCAAACCACCAAAGAACCTAGCTGCAATGAGGGGTGATTCGGTTGGGTGATCCATAAATAATTTGGTGGGTGTTTTTTGCATGGTAATCGGTTTAAACGCAACTATCTTTGTGATTTTATTATCTGTGAAGCTGAGGGCAGTGCTAATAAACATCGTAAAACTCTTTCTAGTGTGATTGATGATGTGGATTTGTCCATTGTTTCAACAAAGACTGCCAAACAGGCTGATGCAAATATCCAAGGCCAGCAGAAAGATCCGCTTCAACTTCGCGGCCCAATCACAAGGGGAAGACTCAAAAGGTTTAAAGAAGCAATTGGGTTATTCATACAACAAGGAATAACCATTAGACTAACCCAAGAAAAACAAAAGAAGCAAGAAACTCAATTGTTTGGAGATAACAATATCGACTCTTCAAAGGAAGCCTTTAACTTGATCCATTGAAGCCTAACATGTGGAAAGGCCCATGACCCAATTATGTGGAAACTTCCTCATTAGCTAAATTCCTCTCTTAAACTAATTAGGAACTTTGTATTTACTTATATAAGAAACTTCTTTTATAATTAGGAAGATATCTAATGTTTATTTTAGTTATTTCCTATTTAACTTAGGAGTATCCTTTTTCCTAAATAGATTAGGCAGATTTCAAAGACTATTTAGGAAGTAATTCTTAGGGTTTCTAGAAGTTTTGTAAAGACTATAAATAGTCTTTCTTATTCAGCAAAAAAAAAAAAAAAGAAAATTGAAAAATATTTCTTTTAGCAAAATTGCTTGTGACAATTAATTCTCTTCTTGAGTTCTTTATAGGACTTGGTGAGATTGTTAAGTGAGTTCTTAATAATTTCACAAACTCGTTTAATCTAGGTCTTAAATTACTTAGTTAATTTAAGGTTGAGATTAACACCTCTTGAATCTTTGTAATTCAGGTTGGTAGAAACAAGTTTTCTAGAGGTCTAATTGGGATTTAAGAGTTTATCTTGTTTTGATCTTTTGAATTAAAGTTTGGGACTTGTGCTACATACGAATCGGGATCCAAAAATCAACCTTGTTCGTATCACCCTCTGACACCAACTAATGATAACTAAGTAAATCTTGACCAAATCTTTTTTCTCATTTTTGCTTGGCCGCCACTCTCCCTTCTCCTCTAGAATTTCTTAAACGTCATTTGCATGCTTGCAAGCTTCTTGGAAATTTCTTGGAATCTTGTAGAATCTTATGCAACCTTCTAGAACCTTTTACATCATTTTTACAATAAATTGCTCTATTTGAAGAGTTTGACATGGATTCTTCATCTTGAGGGTCTATGAAATTAAGGCATATAAATGACTATTTTGCCCTTATATAGAAGACTTCTCTAATACTCCAATTAGCCTTAGATTTTAATTCTCCATTTCAAGCTTGATTTCATCCTTCACGAACACTCCTAAAGCTTCCTTGAACTTCTTTATGTGCACCCTTATCATTGGTCCATTGTATTTTAGTTGTTCATCATACTTGGAACTCCTTTAATTCACATTATTCCCTCGTTTCTCACAAAAATTTCTCGTCGAATCTTGACCTATATCAAGATAAAGAGAAAAAATAAGAAATAACAAAAATAACTCTAACACCATACTTATGTTGTAATTTCTTTTCATAACAATTGATCGTTGTAGTCATTAAGAAAAGACCATCTCTTTTCATATATAACTCAGAACACCTTTGAATTAGACACTTCATATATGCCAAATCTTTCCACCATGGTCAAACACAAGTTGCACATATTCCTTTTAGTTCTTATAAAGAAATTTCTCTCATTTAGTATGAATAAATATTCAATTATCAAAATCCCATAAAAAAAAAAAGACTAGACAAAGAAAATTTAAGTTTGTTAGAACTAAATAAGCCTCTTGGTATAAATGTATAATCATAGAATATTTGGAAAATAAACCTTTCCTAACATCACTCTTTTCCATCATTGCACTTCCTTTTTCATTCTTTTCACTCTTTATCTCTCACTATTTTTTCTTCTTACTCTTCTCTCCTTTTGCATGTGTCTCCTCTTTTTTGTGCATCCACTGTTTGCTCTCCTTTTTTCACCCTTTGCTCCTATCTCTCATTTGTTTTCTCATTATGCTTTTTTTATTATGCACTTCTTTCTTTCTCTTATATGCACATGTTCTCTCTCTCTCTCTCTCACACATTATTTTTTTATCTTTATAAACTTATTTTAGTGACAAAGGTGAAAGCACAATTTTCTTACCATTTATATCAAAGGAATATTTATTTGTAAACCTATTATGTTTTACCCTTCTATCAAAATACCATAGATACCCTAAAAGAACACGAATAGCTTGCATAGGTATCACATCACAAAGTATTTCATCAACATATTTTCTCATAAAAAATAACACAATGATTCATCCATTGCCAGTTATAAAGCTTAGGATACTTTAAAGTATGTAACCCCAATTTGTCTATTAATAAGGTATTAGTAACATTAGTACAACTCTCGTTATTAATAATCATGGTACATACCTCATCCTTCATGTGGCATTTAGTATGAGGAATATAGTTATATTGTTGTTCATCATTATCATCATCTTTAGGTTGCATATTTAATTCTTTCCTTGCAACCAACATATCATCATCTACAAGACTTTCAATTTTAACATTGAAATAATCATTTAATGGTGGCATCTCATCATCGCTTAAGTTAGTACTTCCTATATCACCATTTTCCAACACGATCATAGTTCATTTATTTGGGCATTAGGAAACAACATGCTTGAATCCTTGGCGCCTAAAACATGTAACATCATGTAACTTAAAAGGAGTTTTAGTTTTGATTTTACCTTTACAACTAATAATAAAATCTTTTGAATTTATCTCCTCTTTTGTCAATGCAATAACTTTATTGTCTTTCCACTCATACTCCTATGAAAAATCAAATTTAGTCTCTCTAAAATTGATTAACTTCCCCCCTCCACATAATGTTGTAATTTGACTACATTAATAATCTCTTTATTCAACCTACCATAAAATCTTGTTATGGTAGCTTCTTGGTCCTTTTCTATATTAGCTTATGTCATGGTTATCTCCATCTTTTGGTAGCATTCTTTAACACCCGTCAAAGCTTATGTAGGCCTTTGAAGCTAATTGTGCAAATTTATATAGTAACAAGTTGGCTCAAACCTCTTTTACATGTTGTTCTTCATCTCTTGCCATGTAGAGATAGGTTTTTCCCTATAATGCCTTCTAGAAACTACTATTTAGTTCCACCATACCAATATATAATCTACAAATTCTATAGCAATCAGTTTTACCTTTTTCTCCTCAAAGTAGTTGTGATAATCAAATGCAAAATCTACCTTCTTCTCTTATGCTAGATGGCTTCAAGATCACTCTTACCATGGAAAGATAGGATCTTCATCTTTATGCTCTCAAGGTTGTTGTCTTGCCTTTAACACCCTTAGTTACTTTGACCAATGGATTCTTCATCCTTATCATGCAATCTTCCTCCGTATACTTGTTTGTGTGTGGTTTGATTACTATTACCAGTGTTGTTATTAGTGGCAGCTTGGCTTCTCTTTATTATCTTTATCCTTTCTTGCACCTTTTGATGACTATTGAATAATTGAGGCATCTTATCTTACATAGCCTTTATAAAGCACTTGCATTCAGGATCTTGCTTAATTTTCTTTGAATTTGCCATGTTAATAAGCCAAGAAAATAAGAAAATCTCACAAATAACATTCCCTTATGTGTTTTACAAAGAGAATACAAATGTTTTATCAGTGGTGGTATGGGTAAGACTCCTAAAGCTGCCTCTACATTTTTATCATAAAAAAGTATTGAGGAAAATTAGTGAAATACTAAGTGATGCGCTCCAAATTGACCATAATACTGGTTCTACATAATGAGACAAGTTTGTTTGAATTGTTATGACAATTGATCTTAATAAGCCATTACTTTTAAAGTTTAAATTGGATGGTTGAATTCAACTTATACAATATGGAAATTTGTCAACGGTGCATTACAATTATGGGCATTATGGACATGTCAGTGAATTTTGTCCACATAAACAAGCTCAAAAGAATGGCCATCATGACCAAGAGGTGAGGCAGCAATGATAACACTTGTGAGAGACAATTATTCCAAATTTGGAAATTAAATATAGGTGGTTAAAAAAGGGAAAGAGATAAGGTAGAAAGGATGATAGAGAAACTCAAGAGAACAATGAAACAATTTGGGGAGATCACGGTAGGAGATTTGAGCTAAATTATAGGAGAAGATTCAAAGATTAGATCATGTTGCCTTTTTTAAGGTTGCTAAAACCAACAATCAAGGGGTTAGGGCACTTAATTTACAAGCAAATTAATATGTGGGTCAAAGGAGATATACCTATTCAAAGTCAATGTTTGAGTCCTTAAGTGGTAAGAAGGGCCTATATATGCTAATAAAGGCCATACAACCTAATAAGCAGGCTTTAGATGAAGGTTTGCCAAAATAACTTGGGTTGACACCTTCTAAGGCGGTTATTACTTTGGACCATCTAAAACATGTTGCTATTACTTTTCAATTGATTGTAGGGAAGGATGAAGGTGTTATGGCATATGTTTATGACCTTGTCTTATAGGACTTGTGCATAAGGGAGTTTGAATGGTATGTGTAGGCATAGAGTCAAAAGTAAGGTGAAGTTTAAAAAGTCAAAACATATAGCTTTCTAATCTTTGGACAAGATAAAGGGGTTTGGAATCGATAGTACTTGTCAATAAGGTTGAGCATTTGGTCAGTTCGTTTCAAACTGAACCAAATTAAGTAAAATAAAAAAATCAAAATATTATAATATATTAACTGAATCAAACAAAAAAAAATGGTTTTGCAAACATGAAGCCATTATATGTTTGTAAAATCTTAAGATGAAAAGTGAAATAAAATCAATCATAAAGCATGCAATCACCCATTAACAATTTCATATTGCAACACAATTAACCAAAAAAATTCAATAATTAACTAAAAAACCCATCAACTAAACAAAAATTTATAAAATTACCTCACAAAAAATTAACAAATGATCTACCCATACACCGTCAATAATATAATTATAAAATTATTTATAAAAATAAAGTAAAAAGAAATTGTGATGGAGAAAGGAGGTGAGTCGCATTATCCACAATCATCCTAGCAAGGAGGCAAGTTAGAGTGATGGAGAATGGCGTGGTGATGAGCGATAAAGAGGCAAGTCTCAGGTGATGGTGATGAGCAATAAGGAGAAAAAATAAAAAGAAAAAAATGGTTTATGTTAATGAAAATAAAAGGCTCATATGTGTTTTAAGGAAAAAAAAATGAAGAAAGGAGGGGAAGAATAAAGAACAACTGAAGATGAAGAATGAGACCGTTAAAGAAAAAAAAACGAGGGGAAGAACCAAATAAGGATTAGATGGGTTTTACGACAAAAATGATGAGAATGGAGAATGGCTGCTCATGGAGAATGGTTGCCTTAGAAAACTTAAAATAGGTAGGGCTTTCTTTGTTGTCGAGTAAAAGACATAAATGCCCTTAACAGTATTATAAAATTACAAAAAACCTTATTTGTTTTATAATGATTCAGTTTATTTGGTTTTTATTCATATGAACTGAAGCAAAAATCAAAAATTAAAAATTTATATATTAACAATCGAACCGAATCAAAATATAAGAGATAACTAAACCAAACTGAACCGAATTGATCGGTTCAATTCGATTTTTAACTTTTGGTTCGGTTTTGCTCACCCCTACTTGTCAATAGAGTTAACCAGTTGGAAGAAGGCAGCTAGGTTCCATGGTAGCAATGTGGATGATCAGGAACCTATAGATCCCTGCATGGAGGACTGATATGAGAGTGTTGTTCTGTCCTTTTATCCATCCATTATGAATTTTACTTTTTTTGTTTGGAATTGTTAAGGAGCTGCTAGTAGAGCATTTGTTCGTGTTTTTAAAATAGTAGTCCATAAGATCATGCCTATTATGACAGATGATGAACAGGAGATATGGGGTTAATTATCATCATTTCTACAAGGAGGCTAACTTTGCAGCAAATTGGCTTACTAATTTAGGTGCAAAGCTAAATGTCGATGCCCATTTTCGACTCTTTACCGAATGGGATCCTTTCTTGGCTTTTACATAACATGAGTGGAGTCACGTATACTGTTTTTGTATGGCTTAGTTTGAGGCTTGCCTTCATTTTTCCATTAAAAAAAAAAAAAAGTCATTCTTAGGCCTCTTAGCTGAGGATGTTAGTAGTTTATTTCCTAATTTTGTTGTATTTCCTTTAATTTTGTACCAAGAGAAGCTAATCAAATAGCCTATACCCTAGTTAGGATGTCTTTTTAATTCTGATGTTGAAGAACTTAATTGGATAAAGGAGGTCCGTCCTAACATTCACAGCTTGGTTGTTTTTGATATGTCCCCTTAATAAAAGGTTAGGCTCCTAACGTTTTTGTTTCCCTTTTTTTTTTTTAGAAAAAAAGAAAAGTAAAATGCGTTCAGTAAAAAACATTGCTGGTTTTTATATTTAGCTTTTTTCAAAGTACTTTTTAAAAGCAAAAACACTAAAAAAGAATATACTAAAAGTGGTTTCACAAGTATTCTTTCTCGATTCCTCTATTTCTCTATTGCGATTCTCTTCTCTTTTTGCCTCCCATGCAAATCACTCTCTAGAGTTTTTATTTCGAAGATCACAACCATTAATCACATTAATCACTTTATCTGTGATAATCAAGTGAAAAAATGTGTGTATCAGATATGTCAATTTTTATTTCTTCTCTGTGATAATCAAGAAAAAATTCTTATATTTTTTGTTTTGTTTTGTTGTTCTTTTGATCTGTTCTTGATTTTTTTTTTTATTTCTTTGATCTAAACCAGGAAATAGCTGTAGAGATTATTTGACAATTTTAATTTTATGGCCTTAGATCTCCTTTGATTGTAGACTATTACTTTAGATTTGTTCTTGACTATTATTTCTTTTATTTGTTATTTTAGACATTTATACAACTTGGATAAGCAAAACCCACCTTTTGAACAAATTTTCTTATTGTTTCTACCTTTCTTGCACACGTTTTAGGTTTAGTGGATCTTATAATCGGATGAATAAAACCCACCTTTTGAACAATTTTGTTTTGCTGTTTCTACCTTTCTTTCCCTGCTGGTTACATCATCTATGCAACTTGAATCTATTAGGCAAATTCCCTAAAAATTCACATGAGATGTGGCACTATCAATTGAAATAACTAAGCAACACCCAGTGTTTTCCACGGAATTTGTATTATGGACTGGTTTGGTTGTAATACAAATTACGCTACATTGATTTCAAATTATTTTACTAGAAATTATTACTTAAAAATTACTAATATAGTTCTTATTTTTATGTTTAATGCTGAGGATATTCTTAAATTAATTTAGTTGTTTATCAAAGATCAAATCTGACATGCCAAATTTTTACACGATTAGTTTATGTATTTAGAAATTGATAAATTATGTTTGACCATTTTTTACTAATTAAATCATACATGAATTGCTATGAAAAATATAATTCATAAATTCATAAAACACCCATATTATTATCATGTTAAAAATCCATATGATAATATAATTTTGATCCATAAGATTGAAATGCTGCCACTTAGTTATCCACAAAAACTTGATACGGTCCGAGACCGACATCTATAGATTTAATAGGTAAATGCACCTATCGATTATACTATAGCATAGCAGTATCGAATGTCGATCCTTCAAGAACTAAAAGTACTAGTATTAACTTTTGTTTTATTATTTAACTAATAAATTTAAGTGAATTAATTAACTATTAAAAACTAAAATAAAATAGTTCAACAAACTAGAATAATGAAAATATGAACTAGAGAGTGGGGAAAAGACCAATATGATAAACGACACTCAATTATTGAATCAACTTAAGACTTATTAAGAAATTAATTTTTCAATAATACAATCTATTTCAATATTTATGGAACCGTGGGAATCTCTTTAGTATGTTAAAATCCTTTTCAAGATAATTAACAACTAATTCTAGGTTGATTAATTGAAATCTCTTTCTAATTAAAATCTCTAAAATTGCATTATAATTCCCTTGAATTTCACTATTACGTTTGACCCTAATCGAGAGGATTTATGTTATCTTATTTTTAGGGTTTCATGCAACTCCTTTCAATTGTGCTAAATATATTCAATAACTTGATTTATTAATCTAAGTTTAAAGAATTACAAAACAAGAATCAATATTTCGGACATATCAATTCAAGGAGATAAAGAAGCAAACACAATTGAATTTCATAAAATAATGAAATATCTAAAGAAAATCACAATTCTAAACTCATTTTAAGGTTCATCATACTCAAGTGTCTAACTAATTTAGTTCATAATGAAATTATTAGTCAACATCAACATAAAGAGAAAATAAAATAGAAAAGTTTTCATGATAAAACTCTTGTAATCTCTAATTCTCTTTAAACTTGATGAATGACTAATAATTCTCCTCTTTTAGACAGTTTCTTCCAAAAACAAAAAAAACAAAACAAAACAAGAACTCCTCTTTTTTCTTTTTTTTTGAAATTCTCCTCTTTTTATTTATACTTCCTTAGGGTTTGTTTGGATTGAGGGTTTATAAATGGTTGAAAGGGTTATTAATGAAATGGAATAGATAAGTTTGGTTTGGAAAGAAAGTGTTAAATTATATTTGTGTTTGGGATGGTAGGAATGGAAATGAATGGTTTGAGATTAAGTTTATTTGTTTGCAATGGAATAGAATGGAATGAAATGTTAACTTAAAAATTAACAAAAATATCCTTACATATACTAATTCAGCAAATTAAATGATTTTAAGTTAATTATGTTATGTAAATATATTATGTTAAATGAATGTTTAAGAAATTTAATTAAATCATATCAAGAGTATTGATTTATTTAAGTTTACGTAAGTTAATGATTAATTTAATTTAATTAAGAACATTATGTGACTTGATTTAATTTAATGTACTTAATTATTAGAAATTAAATTCTTATATGAGAATAATTTTATTAATTTTGAGAAGTCAAATCATTTATGAAAAATATTTCATGCCATGAAAATAATTAATTATGAATGATTTGTTATTTAATTTAAATAAATTTAATGTTAATTTATTTTAGTGAAAATATTATATTTATATTTAAGAGAATTAATATAAACATGTTAATTTATATGTTTTATGAAAATTAATTTAATTATGGATGAAGAACTTAATTTTATGAAAATTAAATATTTTCGCCATAGATTTTAATTATAGAAATTTTGATTATTATATTAATATCATTTTGATAGTTATTATCCTTAAATTAAAATAAAAATGAAAAAAATAAAAAAAAGTCAAAAAGAAAAAAGAGAACACGTTTTGGCCAAAAGCCCCAAAACGAGGGCAAAATTGTTTTTTCATTTTTGAACCCATGGAAAGGGGTGTTTCAATATATGAGTTTAGATAAGTTTGGAAGGATTTAAAAAACCTTTGAAAACTCATTCATTCTACTCCAATAACTCCTATCTAAATATAAAACTATTTTATAAATCAACTTCTTTCATTTCAATCCTTTATGAACCTTCAATCCAAACAGGGGTTACTCTCCCTCAAAATAAGAAAATATCTTTCTTCACTAATTAAGAAAAAACTAATAACAAACTCTCCTTTTGAATAGAACCCAGTGAAACTTACCCAAATATGTTGCATGGATAAGACTCAAATTCTGTCTGAAAAATATCAAAACTGATCCCTAAACTATCAAATTTGTGTTTGATCCTTGAACTTTTGAAATTACACAATTTTGCTCAAAAAATTCTCATAATTCATCAATCAACTTCAATTTTCAGGATTTTCAATAAAATCACAAAATACAAGCCAAAAGTGAGACATCATCTGACATTTTTTTTTTCAAATTAAACTCAATTAATAATAAAACTAACTTTAAAAATACTAAAAATAAAGAACTATCAATCATTATCTTAGTTTGTTACAAATGTAGTTCAATTTTATCTCCCTTTTTTGTATGTTTCCTCTTTGTATATTTTCTCTTTGTATATTCAGTCAATTATCTCTTCTCCTTTGTCAAGATCAAAAAGAGAGGAATAGGAGGGAATAAGAAAGAGAATATGAAATATGAGAGGGAATGTCCACAGACTCATCAATTGTTCAAACTCAAAGTAGAATAGCAAACATAAGTAATTTTGCATAATTGATCACAATATGTCACATAAAAAAATAAATGGATGAAACATAAATTGCATGAAAATTTTATATATAAAAAACATAAATATAAAATAATTCAAACATTTAAAGATACTTGAATATACAAACTATGGCTAGAAATTTAAGAATTTTCATATATGACCCTAGTATATAATATATAATTTTTGATGATTGATTTATGAATTTGAAATATCGAAAACCTCAAATTCCAAAATGAATTATTTCAACTTATCACACAATCAATTAAATCAAATATATCAAAATATAGATATATTAAGTAATAAAATGCATAAAGCTCGCCCTAAACATATGCATGAATATATCAAGTTAAAAATATAAGGGATAATAAATACATTAAAAGTTTAGTATCCATGACTTAATACCAAATAACAATTTGAAACTTTATCCTTTCTTCATTAGCAATCTCCATTCACCTTTAGATTTTCCATGATGAGAATTTGGTGAAGGAGTCCCCATCCTACAATATCAAACACTTTGCTTTGGTAACCAAACATACTTGGGCCTTTGGAGGTTAGTCTTGGAAGGGTCCTCCAATTTGAGGTGTGTCTTCCTAATGTGGTAAAATACATTGATGTGCCCATATCTCATGCAATAATGATATTGGAGTTTAGACTTGTATGTCTTTCTCCTATGCACAATCTTAGTATGAGTAAGAGACCTTCTTATACTTAAGTGGTGAGAATGTATGCAAATGCATGAGTGATTAGAAGTAGAAAATTTTTTTTTGTGTTTGTATGGTTAAGCATGCTTCTTGTTATAAATGTAAGCATAATTTGCTCATTAACTCTTAAGCCTTGGGGTGTCTTTCCTTTGCCCTTAGGCATAGGTGGCTTAGTGCTAGGAGCACCTTTCCTCCCCATGACCTCAATACTCGAAGTTTGAGGGGTTGATGCTCTAATGAATGTAGTGAGTGAATGTGTAAAAGAAAAGGCTCCATTATAGTCTAAACCATGCCTAACTAAGGGAGGTCTTTGTGATACAATAAGTGTTTTCAAAGCTTCCTTGCCTTTATGGAAATTAGCTATAAAGTTTCTAAGCTCAATGACTTCACTTTTTAAGGAGTCATTTTCTTTTCTTAATAAAGTTAGAGATGAAGATGACTTGGATAGACTTTCTATAGACTTCTTAAGTTCTTCATTTGAAGCCTACAATTCACTTACAAAACTATTTAGGGATTTGAATTCTTCCTTTAATTTAGTGCACTTCTTCTTGTAAGTTTTCATTTGTGACTTATATTTATCATATTTCATGGTGAGAGTCTCTAAAAGCTCATCATCCACATCATTTAATTCATCAAATTCAAAATAAGAGTGAGGTGAAGAGCTTACCTCATTAAATGAATCCTTTTGAGCCATGAAGCATAGGTATGCAACTCCATCTTCTTCTTCATCACTTGAATCATCATCACAAGTAGCCTTAAAGCTCTTCTTTTTTTCCTTATGATGATATAAAGATGACTTTATATGGATTCTTCTTTTTCTTCTCCTTTTCATAAACTCTTGGTCATTCTTGATATTTTGACAAGCTATTTTTCTTCTTTATCAATTTCCTTTGAGTCACTTAAGCTTGAATAATCTTATTGAGCTTTAAAGGCTAAATCTTTCTTCTCCTTTTTATTTCTTTGTCCTCTTAGCTTTTTAATCTTTTCATCCTTCTTGAGAGCCATCTCATGAGTGAGAAGCTTACTAATAAGGACATCAGTTGGCACTTTCCTAATCTTCGGATTGGACTCTTGAATGTTGCATACTCTTGCACCAAATTTATCCAATAGAAGAGACTTAAGGATTTTTGTATTTACCTTATAGTTGGTAAGAATCTTTCCAAACTTTTTAATGTTTGTGACAATAGATATGAGTCTATTTTTCATTTCTGTAATGCTTTCATGGTATTTCATCATGAAGAACTCTCACTATATCACATACAGCTCCAACCTACTTGATTTCACAAAACTTTTGTCGTCATGATAGTTTTCTAGTGCTTTTCATATGGCATGTGTAGTTTGACAATATTGGACTCTTCTAATTTCTTCTATTAACATAGAGCTTAGGAGAATAGTCATTGCCCTCTTGTTCTTCTCATTTGCCTTCCTATGTGTTTCACTCTATTCTTTTCTTGCAATTGTCATCTCTACTCCTTCAACAATCTTTGTTGGAGGCTTCCACTCTTCAAGTATATAATCCCAAAAGTTGATGAGATCGCTATCAAGATAGATCTTCATTTTTATTCTTTCAAAGAGCATAATCATTGTGATCAAAGTGAGGATTAAGGTAAGAGATGACTCCTTCTTATGCCATTGATATTTTCTCATACACTTAAGCCTCGAATTGACACTTACCAATTATTGGCCCTAGTGCACTAAGAAGGAGGGGTTGAATTGGTGGAAAATTTAAACTTTAAATTGGAGGAAGTTTACAAGTATGAAAGATTGGAGAAAGAGTAGGAGAAGAATGAACACAAGAGTTTTATAGTGGTTCAAGTATTAACCAACTCTACATCAACTTTTCAATTCACCAATTGAGAGTTTCACTCAATCACTAGTGTTTAACAAGTTCACACTCAACTTAGTGTTTAAGTTCACACCAAACCTTACAAGTGTTTTCCCAAGGCTCACACTCAACCTATTGTTTTAGGCTCACACCAAATCTTACAAGTGTTTTCCCAAAGTTAACACTTAAATCTATATAAGAGTTTTACAACTAGGCTAACTCTCAAACTTAAACAAGAGTTTTCTATACAAGGGCTCACTCTCAAACCCAAACGCAAGGTGTTTAAAGCTAACACCAAATTATGTACAAAGAAATAAAGATTTAAAGTTGAGAATTAACTTTGCAATAATTTTGGCACATATCAATGGTTATCCTCTTACATTTAAGTCCATTTGGTGGTGTGTTTATAAACAATAACCACCAAAGAGACGTTACATAGAAACTATGTCTAAATCTCCAAATTATGCTAGAAATATCTTTCATTAAATGCTCGTCAGACGAAATTCGCAGTTGAGACTGAATTTGCAATCGTTATTTTTGAATTGTGTCTAACAGCTAGTCCATGTGGCATAAAACATTGGTATTTTCAAAAACAAGTTGTTGAATCTTTCTAACGAATCTTAAAATTCATGGTCGCTACTAAAATTCGCGATCGCGACTTTTGAATCTCAACAACACTTTTTTTCAAAATTTGTAGTGACTTTGAAATTTGTGGTCGTTAATTTCGAAAGCAGATTTTCATACTTTGAGTTTTTTTTATATTTGTCTCTTATTGGAATATTTGTACTATTATCAGTGCACATTATATATATATATATATATATATATATATATATATATATATATATA
>CATIWR010076536.1:0-33126 GCA_949677035.1 Omphalea diandra | reverse complement strand
TTAGAACCACTTGAACTTTTATTGTTCTTAGAGAAGAACACAACAACATTATTATCACAATGGATTCGAAGTGGTCTAGCAATAGAATCAACTATAAACAAACCAGAAATAAAATTCTTCAACCATATGGCTTGTGTACTAGCACCATAACAAGCAACAAACTCAGTTTGCATAGTAGAAAATGTTGTAAGTGTTTGTTTAATACTTTTCCATGAAACAGCACCACCGACAAGCATAAAAATATAACCTGAAGTGGATTTCATATCATCTTGACAGCCTATAAAATCAGAGTTTGAATACGCCACTACTTCAAAATCATCTACACGTCTATAAATCAACATATAATCTTTTGTCTTTTGCAAATATCTTATTACCTTCTTAGCAGCTACCCAGTGATCTCACACAGGATTAGAAAGATATTGACCAAGAACACCAATAATATATACAATATCTGGTTTTGTACACACCTGGGCATACATTAAACTGCCAACAACACTTGCATAAGGATTATTATTCATGGTCTATTTCTCTATATCACTTTTTAGGTCTTTGCTTCTTACTAAATTTATCTCAATTTACCACAGGAGTATCACCACCTTTACAAGATTACATATTGAATCTACTGAACACTTAATCAATATAAGCCCTTTGAGAAAAACCTAATAAATGACTAGATCGTTCATGGTGAATCTTAATACCCATGACAAAAGATGTCTCTCTAAGTTCTTTCATATCAAAAAGTCTTAGAGAGCAACTATTTTGGTCTCACAAATCATCTCCACGTCATTACTAGCCAACAAAATATCATCAACATAAATAATAAGAAATATAAATTTACTCCCACTGATCTTATGACAAATGCACTGATTTATCTTGTTCTCTGTAAAATCAAGTGAAGTGACTATCTCATCAAATTTGAGATATCATTGACATGAAACTTGTTTGAGACCATAAATAGATTTCTTTAGCTTACAAACCAATTGTTTTTTACCACTTTCTTTAAAAAACCCTCGGGTTACTTCATATTAACTTCTTCATCCAAATAGCCATTTAAGAATGTCGTATTGACATCCATTTGATGCAACTCTAAATCAAATTCATTTGATGCAACTCTAAATCAAAATGAGCAACCAATGTCATAATTATTCTAAAGAAATCTTTAGAGAAAATATGGAAAAAAGTCTCATTATATTTGTCATAATATTCACCCCTATGATCATACCTCACACTTTTAACGACTTTTTCTCATTGTTTCTTAATCTCAATTTTGAAAATTTTGAACACCTCAGTGATACAAGATTTCTCGTTTATCAAGTATAAATTGTCATAATAAGAAAAATCATCAATGAAAGTAATAAAATATTTATTGCCACAAATAGTAGGTGAATAAGGTCCACTAATATCAGTATGGATAAAATCATCTTCAGAAGATTTAAACTTCTATTAGTACCTTTCTTTTTATTCTTAGTTAATTTACCTCTTATACAATCCACATAAAAATCTAGATCCTCAAAATCAAGAAAAGGAAGAATGTCATCCTTCATTAGTCTTCCAATTCTTTCTCTAGATATATAACCTAAACGTTTGTGCCACAATGAAAAAGATTTTTCTCCAACTAATGATCGTTTGGCCACAACATTAGCTTCACAAGAAGGACCGCAACCATTAGCATCATCCAAACACAATCTATATAAATTATCAAACAAAACACATTCACCGATCAATTTGGAATCTAAAAAAACATATTGGCTCTTCCACTACCAATAGCAAAATGATATCTAATTTTATCCAAAATAGAAACATAAACCAAATTTATCCTCAAATATGGAACATAAAAGGTGTTCTCCAAAATTAGACAAAATTCAAACTCCAATATTAAGCTAATATACAATTTCGTCATAAATCAATTTTCATACCCCTAAGTTTAGTTTGAAGGTGAACCAGATTTAGAATGTAATCCCTTACACTCCCACTGTGGTTGCACTTCATACTAGTCAACTGACTCATAAGGGTTTCAGTCTCAACCTCATCGGATGCAAAGTATCTATCTTCTATAGCAGCAATGTAAACTTTCACAGTAACATCAGTGGACAAACTATTCCTTAGATATTCATGAATAGTTTCTCTCATAGCCACAAGACTAAAACGATTAGATCTCTTCCACTTGACATATAATTCATTTTCCTTCAATATTACTCTCACAGGTGGGTTTAGCAGGCTCATCTTCATAAAGAACATAATCAATCTCACTCATTCCAAGACAAACAAAATGTCATATTTTCATCTTTTAAAATTTGTGCTAGTCAAGAGTTCAACATTCGCAGTACTATTGTTGAAACTAAAGGAGACTATTTCCGACAAAACAAAAGCATGTATTAGAATTCAACTATACAGAAAACAAATTTGTAATTTACACGATCTAGAAAATTCTAGCATCACTACAAATTCTCCTTTGGGCAGAACATGCACATATAATAGAATTTTTAGTTATGAAGCACACAACTGAGATCACTGTAGTTTCGAGAAATTCATCCCCTTTAGGCAGATAGACTCTCTAGACTAATGCACCTCTAAGTACAAAAAGTTTCATCTCAACAAGCCCTCCCAAAATCAATGCATCTAATAACCCTCTTTGGGCAGGTTATTATATACATTAATTTGGAATTTTCATTTCAACTCAACAAGCCCTCCCAAAATCAATGCATCTAATAGCCCCTTTTGGACAAGTTATTATATACATTAATTTGGAATTTTATCTTCATTTCAACAAGTTCTCCCAAAATCAATGCATCTAATAACCCCCTTTGAGCAGATTATTATATACATTGATTTGAAATTTTTATTTCAACAAGCACTTCCAAAATCAATGCATCTAATAACCCCCTTTGGGAAAGTTATTATATACATTGATTTG
This sequence comes from Omphalea diandra, assembly GCA_949677035.1. Lineage (NCBI taxonomy): Eukaryota > Viridiplantae > Streptophyta > Magnoliopsida > Malpighiales > Euphorbiaceae > Omphalea > Omphalea diandra. Next base: position 30,212 of record CATIWR010076536.1, on the reverse strand, counting down.
GAATTATCTCTTCGCAAGAATTAAAAATAACTTTACGAAATTTCAATGAATGTCCCACTTTGGCAGTAACTCCCATATCAACCCATAAAATTATTGTTAATTAGAGATTTATAATAGCTTAATTAAAATACATACTAAATAGAAATACATAAAGGTACCAACATAATATACTTTAATTTTAAGCACATGATTATTTTCTCATATATGTGCAAAACAAATATATATTATCTATTTATTTAATTTTATCACAAAATTAATATCACTAAATAAAAAACTGTATATAAACCACCTAAATATTAATGTGTATATATATATATATTAATAACTATTGAAATGAAATTAAAATATACCATTAAGAATCATGAATATAAGCATGTCTATCTTAAATATTTGTCCGTATAGAAATTAACAAGAAATTGACTCAGTTCAGTTGGCCAAGATTAAGGTTTATTCCTCCCCGCGGTTGTGGGTTCGAGACCCACGACACACATCTACTTCCTCCTTTTTCCCTTTTTTTTTTCTTCTTGCCCCACACAACCACCGATCTTTGTTCGACAGAGGCAACTTCGCCGATTTGTCTCCAATATCAACACAATCAACAACCAAAGAACATACTATTCAAACAACACAAACTAATCATAGAACGCCCAATCTTCATCCTTTCCATGCCACAAAACAAACAATCACAACAAATCAAAATCAAAACATAACAGATTCATCATCATTGCTTTCCAGCCCATCCATTTTGTTTACCTAGTTCAAAGACCGACAAACCCATAACAACAACCAAATCATCCAAAAACAAAAACTAAATGGCTAAATCGAAACCATGGCCACCAACTCTTGGGAGTGAAATCCGAATAGAAAAGAGACGACAAATCGAGCCTGTTTGGCCAAGAATGGTGCTTACCTGTCGGCAACAGAAACTGATTAAGGGTAAAAGGCCAATTTGCGCAGCTGAGTTTTGGGATAAAAAAATTTTCTTGTTACTGTAGCCCTTGGATCGCAGAAGAAAAGGAAAGAAAAGGGAAGGAAGGAGAGGAATAAAAAAAATATGGCAGAAAACAGGGACACGGGTTCGATACCGCGACCTATGACAAGACCAATACGCATCAACAACTGTTTGAGCTAATCGATTAGCTCATGACAGTTGAACCAAATTCAATATATGTATCAAAGCGACACAACAACATTGATCATCAAAATATATATATATTTTTTTCTTGTTAACAATGCAAAATATTTAGGGTTCTAAATCATGTACCACAACCATGCTCTGATACCACATGAAATAATTTAATTCAAGATCTAGTACATAAATTTAGAACACTAAATCTAACAAATAAATGGAAAGAAATTGCGTACCTATCTCTGCTGTGAATCCCAATTGTTTTGAGCCATGATTACAACGCTGAAATCAAACCACTTGAATAATATGTCAGAACGGTTGAAAACGAAAGATAAGTCTTCCTCTCCTTGACCTTCTCAAAGACGACTACACTGGACGCAACAACTAGGGTTTTTCATTATGAAGGCAGGAGAGGGGACCTAGCTTATTTATAATAAATTTTAATAAATCCAACCATCACAGGTCCATGTTAAAATAGACCTACACTGACCGTCTTCCATATCAGCCTACAAAAGGTGTCACAAGCCTATAACTCAATTAATCACATTTTAATTGGGTTTACCCCAAATCAATAAACTATATTATTTAGTCCGTTTTATAAATAATTAAAATAAACTCATAATTAATATTAGCCCACATAAAAAATTCCAACATGGACTACGAGTTTGGGTTCTCATGAAATTCTTTCTATGAAAAGAGTAGTACCTAAAGAATAAAATCGGTTGCTTCCTGCTCCTTTTTCTGGGAAAGAGATACGTGATGCTTTGTTTGATATGCATCCTCATAAATCCCCTGGTGTTGATGGTATGAACCTGGCGTTCTGTCAGCGATTCTGGAATATTGTAGGGCAAGATGTCACAGAGGCAGTGTTACATTTTCTGCAAGAGTATGCCTTACCTGAAGGGCTAAACGATGCAGAAATTATTTTAATCCCCTAAAAAAAATAGTGTTTAAGTCTATGGGAGACCTTCGCCTCATTTCGTTGTGCAATGTCATACAAAATTACTTCTAACATGCTTGCTAATAGGTTGAAGTTTATCTCAGATTCGCAAAGTGCATTTGTGCTTAGCCAAATGATCACAGATAATATCATGATAGCTCTTGAAGTGATGCACTTTCTCAAAAAGAAAAGACAAGGGAAAGAGGGGGGGTTGAAAGCTCTCAAGATTGACATAAACAAAGCTTATGATCAAATTTAATGGACCTTTTTGAAAGATGTAATGGACAAGATGGATTTTGCCTAAGGTTGGATTGATTTAGTTATGATGTGTGTTTCAACAGTTATCATGTTGTCTGTGGTAAAGAGCTTATAGGTCTAATTTTTCCTCAACGAGGCCTCAAACAGGGTGATCCAATATCACCACATCTTTTCATCATCTGCGCTGAAGCTTTTTTTGCCATAATTCGGGAAAATGAGGAGAAGGGTCCGCTTCACGAGTGTAGACTTGCTCGAAATGCTCTGCCAACAACTCATTTTTTTTTTTACAGATGACTTCGACTTACTCTTTCGAGCCAATCACGCAGAGAATAGCAAGATTTCTAAGCTTCTTCGGTTATATGAGCAGGCAGATGGGCAAACTATTAACTTTTAAAAATCACAACTGTCTTTTAGTTCAAAGGTTACTACAGATGTAAAGAAGATGGTTTGTTCCAATCTAAAGGTGCAAGAAATGATGGATCAAGGTAATTATTTGGGGGTTGCCTTCGATGGTGGGTCATAATAAGCAGAAATTATTTGTTGCCATCAAGGATGAAGTTTGAAAGCGGGTTCAAGGGTGGATCAAAAATTCTTTTCTTAGGCAAGAAAGGAAATCCTGCTCAAAACGGTTGCTCAAGCAATGCCTAATTTTGCTATGAGTGTGCTTCTTCTTCCCTTACACATGTGTAAAGAGATTGATAGAATGATGAATTCATTCTAGTAGGGTTCGAAGAGAAGGGATGCACGAGGTATTGTGTGGATGAATTGGTAGAGGTTATGTGTTAGAAAGAGTGCGGATGGCATGGGTTTTCGCAACTTGTACAATTTTAATGTGGCTTGTCTTGGTAAGCATGTTTGGAGAATGTTGACAGAGGCAAATGCATTAATGTTGAGTGTTTACAAAGCTCGTTACTTTCCTAGGTAGTATGTGTTGGAGGCACAGATTGGGCATAATCCCTTCATTTGGCAAAGTGTTCATTTGTCTAAGTATTTGATTATAATGGGAAGTAGATAGGCGATAGGGGCGAGGTGTTGGTTTGGACAGATCCTTGCTTGTCCAATGAGAATAGTCCATATGTGGAAACTCCTACTGCGCATGGCTGTGAAGGTCGCTAATCTCATTATGGATGGGTCTCGCAGCGGAAGGTGAATGTTATAAGTGAGATGTTTTCGAAACGGGACAAGAATTTAATTCTTAGCATCCTCCCTCTTAGCTTGTGCGCCACAATTGATGAAGAAGTTTGGAGTAGGGAGGGCTAATTTTCAAATGAGTGGAAAAAAAAAATAAAAATTAGAGAAATATGATAAATAAAAAATATTTATAAAAATAGGATAAATTTAAAAGTATTTAGCGAATAAAGATGGTTAACATTAGTCGTTCACTATTTAAACTGACGGACGTAGTAATACACAAATGTCGGTTGTTTTTTTAAAATTTTTTATTATTCGTCTGCCAGTATAATTGACGGACGAACATGCTGCTACCTGCAACAAACCACTCCAAGCAGAATCTCTGCTCAGCAGAGATAAAAAATATTAAAATATTATATTATAATATTTAATATAATTTAATTATAATATTTATTTTATTATATTTTATTATAAAGAAAAAGAATATAATAAAATTATTTTATTATATTCTTTTTCTTTATAATAAAATAAATATTATAATTAAATTATATTAAATATTATAACATAATATTTTAATATTTTTTATCTCTGCTAAGCAGCGTTCTTCTCAGCAGAGGCATTTATTCGGTGAAGAATGGGTATAAGATGGTGCAACAGTTGGAGGATGTAAAATGGCCCAAGTAATAGGGAACCGTTTTGGAGGAAGCTTTGGCAATTAAATATTCCTCCTAAAGTCAAGAATTTGGTTTGAAGAGCTGCTCATGATTGTCTTCCAACTAAAGAACGATTAATTGAAAAGAAAGTTAAGGTATGTAATTTATGCCCAGTATATGGAAGTGCACAGGAAATGACAATTCATGTTTTGGTGGATTACTCTCTTGCAAGAAACGTTTAGCTAGCATCTTCCATAGGTTATGTGAGAAGGCTAGCTACAACACTTTAGGAGTGGCTAAAATTCAATTTCACTAGGTGCTCAAAAGAGGATTGAGGATTGATTGCTACGTATCATTAGAGTTTATGGAATAATAGAAATGTGGTCCTATGAAAAGGAATGTTTAAGTCGGTTAACTGGGTTATGAATGCTGCCAAGTCATTTTTTATGCAATGGAAACAGGCAAAACAGGGAGTTAATGGGATGGATAACACAACTAATGTCAGGAGGATAAGTGGTCCAAAACCGCAACAAAGATGACTGAAGTTAAATATAGATGCAGCCTTGTTCAATTCTTCGCAAAGAGTGGGAGTAGGTTGTGTGCTTCGAAATTCACAGGGTCACATGGTAGCAGCATTTGCGTCTTCAAGGGCTAGTATGGTTGATCCGAATATTGCAGAAAGTTTAGCATTGAGAGAGATGCTCTGCTAGATTATGGCGAGGTAATTGTATGAGGTTGTTATTGAGTCAGATTCCTAACTTACTGTGAATGCTTTCCATGGAGGTAATGATGCCTCCATGTTTGGTTTGATTATTGAAGATTGCAGAATTTTAAGCAAGTCAATTAGCAATTTAAGAGTTGCTTTTGTAACGCTATCTACGAATAAAGTTACCCATGCTTGTTAGGCGCTCTGTTTCTTTAACAGATCCTATTGTTTAGGAGAATGTCCTATCTGTATTCCTTGTTCCGGCTCTGGCAGCGGATGTTTAATGAAAGTTCTATATTTGAGTTAAAAAAAAGAAAGAAAAAAAAAACATTAGCATTTATAACAGTTGCATTATTATGGGGTTAAAAAAGATTAATAATTAAGGGGTCAATTGTTAATTTACTTTCATCTCGTTTGGTATAAATTTTTTTCAAAGAAATTAACGGTTAAAAAGGTTAACTATAACCACTTTCTAGTATTTTTGTCAGTGCTTCAGAATCAAACTGGATTAACTGATTGAATCGATAAAATTGAAAATTGATATCAATGAGTGATTTAGTTTCGTCCAATTTTAAAAATTGACACCTAAAAAATCAACAAAAACGAAAAATCAGATCAAATTGGTTCGATCTAAAACTATATCGTTCTATGAAAAATTTAAAAGTTTTTAAAATTAAACTATTTTACTTAAAATTTAAATTTGAAAAATAATTTTCATTACTTTTATTATATTATGTTATATATATATTTTTTATTTTTTAAATATTTTTAAATCTTATTTATGTATATATTTTTTTTAAAATAACTTATAGAACTAGACCACTTGAACTGGTAAAATTAAAAATTGGTTAGCTAATCGAAGTCATCTTTAGGCCGATTTCAAAAATATTGACTTCTATTAATTTATTCTCCTCCAAGTTAAAACGGTGAAAAGATGATAACAAATAAAAAAAATTGATTTCCCATATTTTATTGGTGTTAATATAAATACTATAAAATTAAATATCATAAAATAAATAAATATTATGGATATAATAATAGGAAATGTTATTAATATAATAATAATTATTGGTGATATAAGATAATTATTAATCTAAATAATATTAAAATAATAATATTAAATATTATAAAATTTTATTAATGTAAATTACTATTAATATATCAAAATTATTAATATAATAATGTGATTATTATTAAGTGACATTAATGTACTAATAAAAATATTATTAATAAAACAATTATTTATAATATATAAATATTATAATAATATATTAAAACGATACTAAAATATTATTACAAATATAATTATAATTATCATATTATTATTGGTATTATTAAATAACATTAATTTAATGTAAATATTTTATTATTAAATAATACTAAATATAATAAGAAAGTCTTAAAAAATAGGTCACTGGGAGATTGATGTTGAAGTGGATCTTTTCCATGCAAAATCTGGTGCAAATCGTCTAGTCCGTGGTCTCTTTAAGGGGAAAACATTTGTTTATTCCGATAACCACATCATTCTAAGAGTCTTATGCTTCTGAAGCAGCAGAAAATGCTATTCTTATCTCTTCTCACATTGCTACTTTATTCTCCACATCTTGATGAATACTTTCTTTTCCTCTGTTGGTTTAACTTGGGCGATTTTATTTATATAAGCAAGTAATTTTCTTTGAATAATGTATTCTCATTGATGTTTTTCTTTATTAGTAATTATTTATCTTGCTCTGTCTCCGGTTGCGTATGAAATTGTTTTTTCCCCCTACTGAACAACTAAGAACTTGGTTTAAGACTAAAAATCTTTTGATTTTTGTATGAGTTCCGTGATAATATGTGGAGAAGGGCAGCAAAATATAGATTTTACTGGAGACTTCCAATATAAGTTTGTTATATATGTTCATTGTAGTTGTTGGCCAAGAAGCAGGATACTGCATGATTGATTATTAGTCCTGTTTGGGTCTCAATTAAAAGAATCAGAACTATCTCTATGATCATTTGTGCTTAAGATTCACGAAGATGATCCTTTTTCATGTATCTTGTGCAAGGAAGAAGAAATGTTAGGACATCTTTAATGCTTTCTCCCATATATTGTGTGTTCACAGCATGTACGAGTTGGCCTTTGTAGTGCATCCTGCATATTTTATGTGCTTTCATCATATGATGCTCCAAGTTTGTTTTCACAAATATGTTTTTTTCCACTGTCTTCTTGCTCAAATAAGTCCTATTTATGGTTCAAGAGAAGGGGTTGGAGATTGCAGTTCCTGTGTGGGTGTTATGTTTGAACTTGCTTGAGGGACTTCTCAGTGGGCATACAGATTCAAGAATGCCATTATATTTTTATTTAATACTAGAGAGGCGGAGGGACTAAATGGTGCTCATAGCTTTATAACTCAGGTTGGTGCATCATTAGTGCTTGCACTCATTATGGCCTTTTCCCCCAGTTGTACCTAGCTTCAACACTTGTAAACTATTTCTTGACAGAAATAAAAAATGTTTGCCATCTCCTTGTCTTGCTATTTTTTTTTACAAAAATTTAGAATCTTGCAGAAGTTGGTATCTTACATATTTTGGTGAGCAAGATTACTTTTTTGTCTGAAATAAATAATTTTTTGAGTAACTTTAAGGATATATCCATCAAGAACAACACGAGATGTCACCTGTAGTAGAATGAAAATTGATTCTCCTGATGTAACATCCTTGGAGTACAACCGTTCGTATGGCTATTGATATAGAGGCCATGGTTATTGGAGGGAAGTCAGGTATTTTTCAGGTAAAATTTCTGAATCAATTTGTTTTTTGCATTTTTTTGGCACTCCACATTGTTTAATGTGAAGGTAGGTTTCAGTGGGTTTAGGAATAGCAAAAGAGGTGATTTCCCCTTTTTTTTTTTTTTCCCTAGTCGAACAATGGCTAAGGAGTAGGAAATGAATAAGTATGATATACCATGATTCTCTCTCTAATTATTACATAGAACTTCAGAATTTTGATTTTTTTTTTATCTTCAATTAACTATTTAGCTATCATTATGCATGTGTCCTATTGTCCACATGGTGTGGTTACCATTTTGTATGGTCTACTAAGTACTCCTTTTTCATATGTTTTTTTTTTTTAATAAATTTATGATTCTTCACCTTCAGGCTGGCCCCCATCCATGGGCTATTGACAACTTTGCATGAGCAGCTAAATACCCATCTGGTCATATCTTAGCACAAGTTTGTAAATTTTTGTTGTTAACAGTATTTTTTAAAAAAACTATATTTCTTTTTGATAGTTGATGTATTTGTGTGGCTTTAGTTGTAATTCTGCAGGATCTTTTTTCATCCGGAGTGATTAAATCTGCTAAAGATTTCAAAGTGTACAAAGAGGTTGTTGGTGTTTCAGGGCTTGACTTTGCTTACACAGATAACAGCGATGTGTATCACATTAAAGTCTTGCTTTCATGTCCTTTCTTTGTGTTCCCTTTTTTTTTTTTTTTGCGAATTTGATATTTAGATGTGTGATATGCTTCTTGAGATTGTGGAGAACGAAGTGAAATTAGGGGCAACTCTTTTAGCTGGGTTATGTTGAAACCAGTATCTCTGCTAAAACTTATTTCTTTGATCTAAATTAGTTTCAGTATCGTTGAACTAGGTCTATAAGTCACTATCTAATCACTGGACTCAGCCTTAGACTTCTATTATCGAGAATTGAATCTATGTCTGCATACTGCCGTACATGGCATGACACAGTTTGGTTTACTGACAGCATGCTTTGATGCACTAAGGCCTGATATTGATGAATGTACACCATTGTAACAAATTAACAAATACAAGAGCTGTTTTGGGTTCAACAAATGGCTTGCATGTGCTAACCTCGCAGTTATGTCATGTTTTCATATCAACTCATTTTAGATGGTCTCCCTAAAAATAAAAGAGACAATACTTTAGTAGTAATAAATCAATTTATCTCATTTGTTATAAATGGAAAAAGGAGGAACTGTATGATAAAAAATCGTATGCAATTTATTTGCTTTGATAGTGGGATATATTGTAAAGCTCGCTTTACTTTTTGAAGCTTAGCAGGTGTTTCTTCAGCTACATAAATGTTGATTATTTTAAGCAACATAAATGATATAACTGTTGTAATTTAATTTAGGATCTAGTACATGAATTTAGAACACCAATTTTAACAATTAAGCGGAAACAAATTGCATACCTATTTGCGCGTTAGATCGCAAATTATTTTGCGCCACAATTACTATAACTGAAAATTAAATACTGAGATAATATATTAGAAGGGTTTAAAAAGAAAACTAGGTCTTCCTTTTCTTGATCTTCTCAAAGACGGCTACAATGAGCGTAACAATTAGAGTTTCATCATGAAGGCAGGAGATGAAACTTAGCTTATTTATAATAAATTTTAACATGTTCACTTATCACAGGTCCATGTTAAAATAGACCTATATTGACATATCGGCCCACAAAATATGTCACAAGCCTATAACTCAGTTGATCACATTTTAATTGGACTTACCCCAATCAATAAACTATATTATTCAGTCCGTTTTATAAATAATTAAAATAAATCTATAATTAATATTAGTCCACATAAAAAATTCCAACAATAACTACAAGCATATTTAATTGTGCGGTAAGAGCGTTTGAAAAAATTTGCCTTGTAGAATGACAAATTGGAGCTTCTCAAATCTCGATCACTTCAGCATCTTGGGGAGAATATGCTTTCTTTTTTTGTTTCAGATAGCTCCAACATCTCATCTTCAACAAGGCAAGGGAAATGGAGAAGAGGAAAACAGTGGTCAGGACACTGCTGTTTTTCTTGACATTTTGGTATTTCTAACTATTGAGACTTTAATTCCATTTTTGGCTTTGAATTGAGGTGGTCATTGAGCACATTCTGCTACCCAATCAATACTGAAGTTTGCAACTGAATTTTTCTAACATTTGTTAATGTCATGGGTCATATATGACCGTATATAATCAACATTTTGCAAGAATACTTCACAATTCAATGACAATGCAATTACTTCTGATATGGACAACATCATTGCTTATGGGTGGTCTTCCAGCTGCCATTTCATTGGTTGTCTTAGTACCATCCTAATGTTAGTATTTTCAATAATTTTCTCTCTTTATTGTGGCCTTCATTCTGCCCCGAATATCTTCCTCACCAGTGCCCTATGTTGTGAATCCATGGTTAGTGGTTGGGTTATTTGCTGCACCTGCGCTCAATGGGGCATTAACTGGCCAACATTTTCGTTATCTTATTCTTCAAATGTATTTATCAACCGTACACTCCAAGAGGAAGCAACAATCATCTGTTACCCAAGCTATTTTGGTCAAGTTAGAGGCTGAACGATGGCTGTTTAAAGCTGGTTTTGTTCAATGGCTTGTTCTTCTGATTATTGGAAATTATTACAAAATTAGATCATCTTATATGGTACTGTTTTGGCTAGTTCCACCAACATTCGCATGTAAGCATACACTTAAGAATTTAATTGTGGATAAGAAAGAAATTGTTTGTTTTTTAACAATTTATATGAAAGAAACAGAATAAACATGGATGTAAAAGAAAGAAACAGAATAAACATGGACTTTTCTGCCCAGTATTTGAGATCTAGGACAGGATGATATTTTTTTTTTTTTTTTGGGAAAAAGTAAGACTGGATGATGAGGAAAACTATTTGCATGTAATGTCCGATATTAGGGCACGTTTTACTGAACTATTTCGAGATGTTGGAATGCTTTGCTGAACTGATATAAGGGCACTTTTCTACTTAACTATTTCAGATGGCATGCTTGAAGCAACTATTACCCAGCCCGGTTTCCAAAGCCTCTCAAACTTGCAACCGTACTGATGGGCTTGGCTGCACCACTTGTAATTTCTGCGGCAACTTTTATTCGTTTGGCTAGCACAATGATTGGGATTGTGGTTCGATTTGATAGGTAATTTTCCAATGTTGTTATTCTTATCTTTTGACTCTTTAAAAGTGTATTCTATTCTTGAAATTTTCAACAGGATTATCTTATCAATGGTTACTTAGCATACTAGATGAATATTTACTTGCATAATGCAGGTTTCTGTTCCATTGTTCATTTGATTTTTTTTGGCAAAGTTGCAAATACATTCATTTTTGTCTTTCTACTACACTTTTATCTCTTTATAGGTTGCGCTTATTTTGGGATTAATTTAAAGAAAGTGTCATAAAAATAATTGAAGGTATAAATGTTTATTTTTTCCTTTAGGTACAATGGTGCTAGTGATGTGTTGCAGTAATAGTAACGGTGGTTGGGTTGTGTAGGTGTTTGGCGATGGAAATTGTGAAGGTGAAGGAGGTTGGAAATGGAAATGAATGGAGTTCTATAGGAAAATGGTAGAAACATTACTTTCCAACATCAGTACAAGATTAGAAAATTTGGAAAGTCTGTTTTCCAAAGAAAAGAAAATCAAAAAATTATTGCGTTTGAATAACAAAGAACTCCAGTTTCCCGTTTCTTTGATATTATTTTCCAGAAAATGCCTCAGTTTTCTATAAGAAAACGGGCATTAAGTTTCTACGTGGTGCATAATGAATATTATATTGGTAGGCCTATTAACAAATCATAATCTAATTCACTTCAAAATCCATTTTATCGTACATGTGACCTTGGAAAAACGGGAGGATATTTTATTAGCCTTTTTCTTCTGGGAACTATAGAATTTATTTTCTTGTTCTCCCTAACAAAAAGAAAGTAGTGAGGATATTCATTACCATATTATGGGCCATGCATAGATTTAAATAACAGTATTTTGCCTTACCATTACCGTGAAGCCTGTTGTCATGGATAACGGCCATAATGGCCATTAAATACTAATGCAATGGCCATAGTTGTCAAATCGAGATTCCAATTTTTCTTTTTGTAAATCTTCTTGTTACTAATATTTATAAAAAGTAATATATAAAAGAAAAAAGTTATAGTTTGCTTCTCCAACTGCATCTCACTTTGAAAAAAAAAAAAAGAGGAAAAATAAGACTAGAAGAGTGATGGAAGGACAACCTACTTAAACCAGGTTTTTCTTCTCTTTGTTCCTTGCCGGTTTTCCTTCTCTTTCTCTACTTTTTGATTTTTCTTTTGATCGGTGCTTCGTTTACAAAGAGATGTTCCATCCTCTTCTATTCTTTCTTTTTTTTTAAAAAAAATTTTTACGCCTAATAACGTAGGGTTTTTTTTTTTTTATTTATTTATGAGTTTTCACATTTACTTATATAAATTGAACGACTTGTTAGATTGAATCGATTCCTTCGATTCACAATCAATTCAGCCGATTCACCATCAATTCCGAGACAATGTTGATTCATACTATATATCTTATCGTTTTATATGGGACTCATACAATTTAAATAGAGAATCGTACGATTCTGACAACAGTTGGTAATGGCTGTTAAGGCCATCGCAGTAATGGTGGCAGCATTTTTTTTTTTTTGCCAGGTTTTTGTCCTTTTTCTTTCGCAATACAATTTTTTCATATTTGCAGGTGAAAAACTAGGGCACCATACTGAACGGGCTTTCTTGGACTTTACTGAGCTTCGTATACGATCTAGGTTTTGGAGGCTCGTTGTGCTAACTCTTCGTAGCATCCATGCAGGCTAGAGTGGATCAAAGTCCACAACTCTAACATCTTTCTTCCTTTTACTTACAAAAATTGATTCTTGGAGCTGCAATGTCTATAATTATTACTTATTTAAGTTGGTTGTTAATTTTGGACAAAAACTAAAGATGTTATTTCTCTATCTGTAGCATTTTATGCTTATTAGTTGTAATTCTTAGTTTTAGAGAATTATTTGAATATTTCTTAGTTTGCAACATTTTACTTAAAAATTGCGTAGCGGTTTGCTGTTACTGTTATGTTATGGTCATGACTCTATTACCATTAGACGCGACTGTGACCATGACTGCAACCGCGATTTAAAATGATGGTGCTATGTATTTTTTCAGGTTGCATGCACTGCTAGAAATTATTCTAAATGCTGAAGTGCTATCATTCAGAAACTCTTAGAAGATATAATTTGGTTGCCAACTCCTGGTTTGCTTGATGTTCAGGAATTGACTAGTTATAATTTGTGATGTGTACAGGAACCCAGGCAGCACGCCGGAGTAGATGGGGAACATAATAATTTCCATTTTCGTTGCTGTTATCATATGTCTCACTCTGATTTACATCCTCTCATATGTCCATCTTTCAGGTTTCCATTTATGTGATTTCTTTCTTTAGTTGCATGCCATATTGATATTTGTGTTAGATTATGACTTTGCTGTTAGAAAGTGCGTTTGGCATCAAAATTGATAAACTTGATAAAAGTTAGTTGGGCACAAAATGGGATGGTTTATGTGAAAGAGTTGATAAGATTCCTTTTTCTTCGACAAAAACAATGAATCTGGGTTGATCCAGTAAGTAATGATCTATGCACACTTTAGTGGCCTCACTGGACAAGGAATGAACTGTTTCATGTGGCCAGTTTATGTATCCAGGTAATAATAATAAAAATAGAAAACTCATATTATGCTGTATTGCTAAAAGAATGATATTTGATCGTGTTATGAATTGAAATATTTAGATTCTTAGGACGCCACAGATCTGATGGAATGACAAGCTCTTCCAAGGCTAACATGACATTTTATTTTAGTTTTATAACTTAGATTTATTTACTTTTATTTTATAAATTGCGGATGGTTAGTTTCTTTATGGAAGTTACGAAGTTATGGTATAATTCAAGATTAGGCAGTTAATGGATGATTAATAAAAATTTTTCTTTATAGCTGTGCTATCAGTCAGTTTTGCTCTTTGTGAATCCTAATTTCATAGCTTTATGAATTCATGGAGCTGTGAGAGACTCTGTTTTCTTGATTGTGTATAGTTAGAGCATTCCAAACAAAGATGAATGTGACTGTGAAGGCATTGCATATAAAATTGGTTCTAAAACTGCAAATGCATTTCCTATGAAATATGAAGAGTTGACTTATTGAGTTAAAAATTAAGGCTTTAATGAGTATTTGATCATCAAATTAGGTTCATTTATCACACAAAAAAGCATAAAAGTGCAGAAGCACTTGCATTAGAATATTGGAACTGCACTTACTAGTGTGTTGTCGATGTCTGGGTGCAAAAAGAACTTTCATCTTTGCAGCTAGTGCGCTGTTTGGCCTGTCACTCATTGTCACCTTATCTGGTGTTGTTCCGCCTTTTACTGAAGACACTGCCAGAGCTGTGAATGTAAGTTACCATTTTCATATGAACTGCAGTTATGATTATTTAACTTCATATTCATTAAAGTTTCCTCTTTGTGAACAATTTTTACCATCAGTATATTACGAATTATTACCAACTGTAAGATTTTCCCAATTTTATCGAGACTGCTATTTGAATCTACATCACCTGGACAATAGTCTAGGTTCGAGTTGGTGTGATTGTTGGATAGGGATTCATTGTTGTATAGAGTCATGAATCTAAATCATAGTTTAAACACTTAGAGCTCGTACGAATAATTTGTTAGTGTAAGGCTTGAACAGAGATTTTGCAGATTCTTGTTGCATCCTCAGTCAAGACCGAACTAAAGAAATATGGATGAGTTCGTAAATACCAGTTGCATGGTACTGCACATTGAAGGAATATACATTGTATGATTTGAGGAAGCAAATGAGAACTAGTTGTATTTCAAACTGTTATACCATAGTTGATTCACTATATACTCTTTTTTCCTCTTATCCAGCAATAACAAGTGTTGTACTAAATTCAAATTTTGTTTCCCTGTGTACAGTATCCAGTTTAACAAATACTTTGATATAGGTCACACGTACATTAATCTCCATGGAGGCTGCCTTGATCTGAGCAGCATGGCATCTTATTGTGAATCTGATCATACAGAAAATTACTTAATCTTCTTGGTGTTGTTATTTAACAAGTAAAATTATGTATACTCATAAAATTATTGAGCTTGCACGAGTTTCACACTTTTCCCTCTTTTCTAGGAAGGTGAAGTATTATGAGTTGCAAGATTGTGATCATTTTGTTATGTGCGAAAATTATTTTAAAGCTTTGGATTCAATCATGTGATTAATCGTTACTGATATTTCGAGAAAATAAAAAACACTATGATTCTTAGGTTGTGCACGGTGTGGATGCAACAGGAAGCTATGGTAGCAAGCACGATCCTAGATCATATATATCTATATTTTCTACAACGCCTGGAAAGTTGACGAAGGAGGTTGAACAGATTAAAGAAGGATTGTCATGTGGGAGAGACAAGGTTGTTGATTTTGTTACTTTCTCTGTCGAATATGGTTGTTGGACCTACTAGGACACAGACAGTAAAGGTGGATGGAGCGACACAGATATTCCCACATTGCATGTTGATAATGATACCATGAGGGATGGGAGAATAACGCAAGTTTCAATTGATAAAAAGCTTCTGTACGTTGGTCTCTTGCAATCAATACTAAGGAAATAGAAGATTTCATTTTGTCTAAATTTTCTTGGTATTATATTTCCTAGATTGCTTCTAAATCTTTAAATGCAACGCATATGAAGAGCTCCTAGGAATCTAATGACCTGGTGCATTTTAGTTTTTTTTTTTTTTTTTGTTGGTCAAAGCCAAAGATTGAAGTTTTATTAGATTGCAAAATGCTGTACAAACGCACAGCCTGAAGCTGTGAAACTACCAACAGCAACAACAAGAAGAAAGTCTTAATCCCAAGCTATGAAACTACCAACTATACAAAAGTAGCTAGCAATGAATGCGCTTTCTAGACACAGCTTCTATTATATATTTAGTCATCATTGCAATTTTTATTAAGTTGTTGACACTCACTTCTCATTGGGAAGCCCAATTATGAGTAAGACTCCAAGGACTAAGGTGTAAGGCTTAAGATCACCGTTGACATGGAAAGCATCAGGACTACATTAAGATGATTTTCCCATTTTTGGTACCACATCTGGTGCAAAATTGGATTGTCAACAGAAATTCTAAATTGCCAGTTTCACTGAAAATGATGGTCTTCCTCTTTCTTTCCTCTCCTCTCATTTCTTACATTAAAATTTCAACCCGGAATGCATGGAATTCAGTTTTCAGGAGGGAAAGGATCTCCTAGAACATTGGAGCTAACTCTTTTCTGGGTGAAAAAACCAATGATGTCAGCTCAAAGTGCGGATGAACAACAAATGGGGTACCAACGGCCTCTGTTAAGGCTGAGAACAGATGTTGACCGAATAACACCAAAAGCATAAAGAGTTCTTGATAAGCTTCCTAAATGGTGTTCCCAGTTTGGGAAGTCTACATCTCCCTACAACTTAGCATTTTTTAGCAGTCTTCTTGTTAATTTCTTGGAAATTGAAATATAATATATGTATAATCCAAGAACTGTAAGAGTTAGGGAACGTTAACTAGCACTGTCTGCTGTATCTTCCTGTTTCTTGGATATTATATATGGTTTGCACTAAGAGAAGAAGAAACCCTAGAACAAAATGGTGGGTATTTTATAAATCAGTCGGGATAAGCTTTTTCATAGCTAAAATATTTACCACAAGTGTGCTTTTCTTTTGTTTCTGAATATTGGGGGAGGACGGTGAGATTGAGATATGAACCTTGAGCTCATTCAACTTCTACTCTTCTAGGCAAGCTAACCTTTATCACTGTAACACCGGATCCCACAAATAAAATAAAAAAAAAATTCATTTTATATTTTTATGTGTTGAAACACTATTTAAGTTATATTAAAATTGAAAATATAAATTTAAGTTATATTTTCTAAAATCTCTCAATCTCTTATCTTAAAATATTAACTTTCAGATTCTATTTTAATTAGTAATAGCTTATTCCAATTTTTAAAAGAAAAACTAAATAACAAAGTTCAATTGCATTATATAGGACATGAATATGGACCTTCTCAAAAAAAAAAAAAAATCAATTGTTTTTTAATTATTATTGACTTAATTTTCAATTATTTAGATATATGAAAATCACCTTTCAAAAAAATATATAAAATCAATTTTTAATTCAAATTTAATCATTTATCATATCAAATTTTTAAAATTATAATGGAAAATTTATTACATTGAGACAATAAAGATAATCATAATAGGTGTTTGATAACCTAGCTTTATCACTTAAATTAGAATTTGCCATACTTATTGCTTTTGAGATATTTGATAACCTAGCTTTATCACTTACATTAGAATTTGCTATACTTATTGCTTTTAAGATATTTGATAATCGTGGTATAGTCCAACTTAAAGCTCTTAATTAAGTTAAAACCATTTAAAATGGTAAGTAAAATAGTTAATTTAAAATTTTTATTTAAAATACTAAATTAATGATTTTTCAATATTTTTAATGAAATAACTTTTATATCCTTTATACATATTTAAATTATCATTAACAAACTAAAAATTTTTTATTTAACTTTGATGGTCATAGTATATTTTTAAATTATTATTGATTTTATTCTCTTATTTTTATATATTTATGAGAAAAAAATTATTTTCATTATATAATTGTTATTTCCAAATTTTTTACTTTCAAGTAATTTTCAATATATATTTCATAACTAAACCTTGAAAATTAATATTATAAAATTAAATCTCTAATCATAGAGTTTAATAATTTTCATAATTATAGTCATGAAATAGATTAATTAAATTCAGTATTTACAAATTTTGATATTTATTGTGTTTGGTGCTTAAGATTTAATATTTAATATTTATTGTTATGAAACGATTCTTAAGATTTAAGATTTATTTTTATGAAACACCACATTAAGCTTCATGTATAAGATCTAAGGTAGTCTAAATATACAATTAAAGGTAATAATTTCTAAACAAATTTCAAATTTCAAATTTCAACTTGGACTCGTATGTAAAAAAGATTCAAACTTAATCCGCCTTAAAAAGAAATTTAAAATAATTTAAATATAAACTAACGTGAAAATTTTTAGATCAAATTTGATCTGACTCTAACCTAATTCATAAGTCAATCAAAATTGATTCTATCTTAATATAATTCGAATTGATTCAATTTAAATAATTAAAAATATTCAAATTTTATTTAAAAATTAAAAAAATCAAGATTATGAATGACTTGACCTGATATGAAATTCAGAAAATGACTTAAAAATTACTCAAATTTTTTCTGTGCTTTGATATGATAATTCGATTCAATTTGCCCATAATCTGAAGTGATCTTTTGAATGCATCAAAAAATTATTTGAAATTAATCTGATCTAAAAATAATTTGACCCAAACCCATTCAATCAAATCTATTTTACCACTTCTATTTATAATTTACTCAATTATGATTTTGAATCTGGATAAAATTAAAATGAAATTGAAATTATAAACTCGTTTGTACAATTGAAAATTTCAATCCTTTAAATCATTAAGCCTTAAAAAATAATGACATCTATATCTCATATCAATAAGCTTTAATCTAACATAACAAATAATATAAATTTCTCAAAATCCATCTCTATAAGTGTTTTAATTTCTCAACATCTTTTTCCATAAGTTGTTTTTCATTTTTCCATGTTTCAATTTTCCCATCTTTTCGTTTCTAGGCAACATGGACACACACACGTTGGACCTTTTTAGGTTTTAATTCTTATTTTGATGATTACAAATAAAGGATTATTTATCTAATTACTGTGTAAGAATCTTAAGTTTGATCCTATAGGCTCTTCGTTCAATATCTCAAGAATGTTCAAATAAAATTAGTGAGCAAAATTCAAATGTTAGAGTTGAGAAAAAGAGTTTAGACAGATTAAAGAGCATCGAAGGAATTCAATAATGGTTGAAAAAGTTAAATGAAAGTGGCTAAAACCTTTTGTAAGCCTCAACAATGGTGCAAAAATTAACCAATGATTGTTAAGCAAGAACAACGAGCATTGATGAAGAACTAAGGACGATTGAAAAAGCTTTAAAAAATTATCCAACTCTCAATGTGTCCTAACAATGGTTGAGGAAGTTGTCAACGAGTATTGAGATGATCATAATGGGCATTGACAAAATCTAACGAGTGTTAAGTTTTACTATTGAGTTACTTTAATAACCAAAGCTAGAAAGCTCGATGATGGTTGATATTGATTGTTCTGAATGAATAGAAAAATAATGATTTAGCTAAGCTCAAATAACTAAAGCCAACAACTATTAAAAGAATCACAATGAGCATTGATGCAATTCAATGGCATTGTGCGGACTCAATAACGGTAGATAAAAAAAAAAGATGTGGCATTTAAATGACATTAAAGCAAGATCAACTGGGCATTGAATTTTCAACAATCGTGAAATAAGGCCAATTACTTTTGACATGGTCTCTAATGCTATATTAATAGTCAAACAACTTTTTGCTCTATGTCTACCATCTATTTTTACTTTTTTCACTTATTTAGGGACCAAAAGTTTGAAATTCAGGATGAGACAAGTTGAAAGAGTTAGAGCAAATAAATCGCAAGAGATTTTAAGCTTCAAAGAGTGATTTAAAGAGCTCTAAAGTTCAATTATTTGAACTAAATCTTCTTCAAGAGAATGTGATTATTCCTTAAAAGGAGAAAAAGATTATCATGCTACATCAACAACAACAACCTTTAACTCACTTAAGCAACTAAAAAAGGTAACATGTTACTTGTATAAAGGTTTTGAGTGTGAGAATATTCCTAAATGATCCTTCGTTAATCCAAGGCATGCCATATTTTGGGGTTATCACTATTATGAAAGCCTCTATCCTTTCGATCCCTTATTAATTGATAAAAGGATGGAGTTTCAAACAAGATTCTACTTATTTGAGTGAAATGTCGAGGTGCTCACAGTGGTGAATCTATTGGGGATCCTAAAATTGACTTCGTGATTAAATCTCTAGTTCACTTCTAATATTTTAAACTTGTTATTGATTTAATCCATTATATCGATGTAGCCTTCACACTTCACCATAAGCACTAGGTTGTCCTTAGACAAACTGATGGTTCTCCAAGCTTGAGACTTAAGCTCCATTTAAGCTTAATAAAGGATGTGGAGGAGGATTAATCACTCATGAGCCTAGTATATTCGAGTATATCAAATTAGGGATCACGACAATTGCCCTGCAAGCTTATAGGAGCTATTAATTATAATAACCTTCTCAACTATTAAGCACATATAGGAGACAATAGTACCTTGGAATAGGACATCACTCTTGTTTGCATTTTTTTAAAAGGAAAGTTAGAATTCTTAAAGAACATGGTTAGGCATCCCAATGTAAAATCAAATGTTAACATGTTACCCCACAATGTAGTTATCCCCTATATGTAAATACTTGTATTGCATTTCCCATTTTCTATGTAAATATTCCCCCTCATTTTTGTACAGGCATTCTTTCAAATTCCATTTGATTAATGTAAAGAGGTTTTTATTTCATTAAATCTTTTATATATGTGTTCTTTCGAGACTTCGACTTTCTTTGGTCCGAGGTGACCACGCGCATTCTCTACTCCTTTGTTGGTAAGAATGGGACCATAGCTAGGAAAGAGCCATTAGACCTCGTGTATGGAAGGAAGAAGGTTGGAAGGATCCTTTGTAAAGTGACTTGTGCATATTATGCATAAATCCATCAATTACTTGCTCATGAATCATAATAATAACCTTGTCTTGTAGCCATCATAGCTCCATCCAAACCCTCGTAGAAGAGAAGGGGCAATCGACTTGCTAGGAAAAGTAAGACTTTGAATCCAAGCTATAAAGTTGACCCAATTATTGAACAAACTATACCACCGAAGATCTTGAAAAGATGTTGGTCGACTTCAATTATAAGATAAAAGAAAGGATTACCGAGGAAGTGAGTAAGCGCATCAATGAGATTCCAAAAAAGGATGAGACCTCTACTAATAGAACTGACAAAAGGAAAGACACCAATGGAAGTGCCCCAACTCATGGTGATTAATGATAATCTATTTGGGATGAAAGAATACCATGAAAGCAAGCTTGCCAAGGAAGTGGGAAGTACAACTGTCATTCCAAACAAACTTATGGAAAGTGAGAAAAGGACATATGAACTCCTTATGAAAGAGAAGGATGATGACAATCCTATTGTGAAACAATTGAAGAAGACCTAGATTAATGTGTGGGAGCTACTTATTACCTCTCATGAACATAAAAAGGCTATTGTAGAAGCTTTGTCTAACTTGATCATTTCTAGCGAAGCTACTCCGAAGGATGTTATTGCATTAGCGACTCATAAGGGTAAAATCACTTTCTTAGATGAGGATTTGCCATCAGAAGGAAAGGATCATAATCTGGCCTTATTCATCCAAGCTAAGGTAAAAGGAAGGAGTAATCTATGTGTAACAGTAAATGATGGATCTGGGATTAACATTTGCCTATCGAAGTTATTATACAAGTTTGGATTGTCGAATAAAGATTTGGAGGCTTCTAATAGTGTCATTCGGGCTTTTGATGATGGTCAAAAGCCAGCTTTAGGTGTGTTCAAGACTTAGGTAACAACATACATAGTGGAGACAATGGTGAAATTTATAGTTTTAGACATCCTGATCACCTTTTCACTTTTGTTGGGAAGGCCATCTTATCATCCTCTTGGTAATGTGCCTTTAACTATTCACCAAAAGTTTAAGATTCCTCACAAATGAGAGATTGTGACCATTAAAGGTTAAAGAAATTATATCAACCTTGAGTGTGGCTATTTTGCATCTTCGAAGATTTCAGGTTGCTAGAGTCACTGATAAGTGGGTCAATCCTAAAGTGATAGGGATTATAAAGAACATGAACTTTCCACCAGGATAGGGGTTAGCGAAGAATTCCACCGGTATATCAAAATTTTCAGAGATTCCCATTCAGACTACGAGGAAAAGAATTGGGCTATTGTGATGAAGGGTCAAATCCAAAAGTGAGGGACTTGCGGGGACCATTGTCAAATTTCTTTATGAAAAAAGGGGAAGCCGCTAAAAAAGTCAAGCAAGAAGTCCCTGAGAATGAGAGGTTGTTAGGCATGGATATGGATGAACTCAAAAAGGCCTTTTTCCAAATAGATATTGGCAAGTTAGGATATTAAAATTATTAGGATTCATCAGAAGATAAGATGGTAAAAAGAAAGGGAAACATATTGCAGGGACGAAGGATGATCAAGAATCAAGTCTACCTACGACTCTATATGGATCTTAGTCTATATGCCATGGAATAATAAGAAAATGGGCATTGATGAACAAATAAAAGCAACATCTGTATGATCAAAAATTTTGGGCCACTAGAGAAGATATCGCAAATGAGGGGTCAACATGCTAAAATAAAGCATGCCCTTTGTGGATCCGAAATGGGGGTACACCAGAGCATGCAAATTCATTGAAGCTACTTAAATTGGGTTAAAGTTAGAGGATATTGAGAGGATAATTATGAACTCCATTAAAGAAATAGGTAGCAAGGAAATGCAAGGCCCTATGGTTGAGATTGAGCTAACTATGGTGAAAAGTGCAACTCTTTGTGCAAATTTTCTAAAGACTGAGTTGTCAGATGTTCAAATAAAGTAGAGTTTTGAGTGGCTCGTTAAAGTTATCATAGGAATGAAAAATGAGATAGAGGGTGAGAATGGAACGTATATTGCATAGGATGAGAACATGGGCATGTTGGTTAGTAAAGAGAAGAATGAGGAGAAAGTGACAGAAGATAAGGCTCTTACTTCTCCCTTCAAGGAAGCTATCTTTCTAAATTTTACTGATGTTCTTATTTTAAGTTTGTTTGAAGATGATGTTGTATTTCTTTTTAAATTTAAGGTAATGAATTATGAGTTTGTGTACTTGTGTCATGTGTTTTTTGATGGTAGTCTGCATAGCATACATCATTTCATGAACATATTTAACATTAATTTTGTGCATACAAACTACATTTAACCTTGGCACATAGAAAAATCTAAAAATCTTGCTAATCTCCAGTGATGTCACACTAGAGGAGTAAAGAATGTTTAAGTTGCTACTTAAAAATATAAGATGGTCTTTTCTTAGACATTTAAGGACATGTTAGGGGTCAATAGGTAAATTGTAAAACATAGAATCCCGAACTACCCGTATATGAAATTGATGAAACAAAAGCTTTGAAGGTTAAGGCCTAAGTGCGCTCAGTTTGTTAAGGAATAGGTAGTGAAGGAATTGAGTGCCAAATTCTTAGAGGTGGTAGGCTATCTTGAATGGCTGGCCAATATAGTACTAGTACCGAAGAAGGATAAGAGAGTAAGGATGTGCATTAACTATAGAGATCTGAATAAAGCATGCCCAAAGGATGACTTCTTGTTGCCACACATTAATGTGTTGGTCGATAGTGTGACAACTTATGTATTCCTTTATGGATGGGTTCTTTAGGTATAATCAAATTCTCATAGCCATCATGAATAAGGTGAAGACAACTTTTATTACATAGTGGAGGTCCTACTACTATAAGGTAATGCCATTCAGGTTGAAAAATTCAGTGCAACATATCAGCAAATGACAAATACCTTGTTGCATGACTTGATCCATAAAAAGATGAAAGTGTATATGGATGACATGATGGTGAAGTAAAAAACAAGAGAAGGGCACTTTGAAGCTTTGGAGAAATTTCTAAAAAGAATTGATGAGTATAACTTATGGTTGAATCTGAAGAAGTGTGGTGTTCGGGGCCACCTTCAGTAAGAAAGGAATAGATATGGATTCAAATAAGGTAAAGGCGATTCAAGATATGCCTATGCCTAAGATATAAAAGGAGATCCAAGGTTTTCTAGGTCACTTGCAATACATCGATCGATTCATAGCAAGACTAACCCCCATTTGTGAACCAATCTTTGAACTATTAAGGAAGGAACAACCGATGAAATGGAATGAACAGTGCCACAAAGCCTTCAAGAGAATAAAAGAGTATTTGACTAACCCACTGATATTAAAGCCATCGAAGGCTGGAAAACCCCTAATTTTGTGTCTATTAGTAAAAGACAGTTTTATAGGTGCAATGCTAGCTTAAGAAGATGAAATAGGGAATGAACATATAGTGTACTATCTTAGTAAGAAGTTATTGTCTTATGAAGTGAAGTATAACCAAATAGAGAAGGCTTATTTGGCACTGGTATGGGCAACAAAGAAGCCAAGGCATTACTTTAGTCATATTCTATGGATTTGGTTTCAAAGCTTGATCTAGTTAAATACCTACACAATACCTCTTCCTTAATGGAAAGGTTAGCAAAATGGTTCATCCTATTGACTGAGTTCTAAATTAAGTATGTGGCCAAGAAGGTGATCAAAGGGCAGACAATTTTAGAGTACATAATAACCTCTTGAAAAAAAAGAATCTGAGCTTTCCCAGTTTTTAGACGAAGGGTTAAGAGCAATCAAGCCTTAAGGGTAGAGAATATACTTCGATTGAGCTATAAACGAGGAAGGTGTAGGTGTAGGAGTAATACTGATCTCGCCGAAATGAGAGCTTTTCCCTATAGCTAATAAGTTAAACTATAGGGTGACCAATAATATGGCTAAATACGAAGCCTATGCACTAAGACTTGAACTATTAAAGTGAATAAGGGTTAGGATGGCGAAGATCTTTATGGACTTATTACTAGTCATTTCGCAAGTAATAGATGAATAAGAATTGAAAGAAGAACATTTAGGCTCGTATTTAGAACATGTGAAACTATTAGTGCAAAATTTTCAAAGAGTCATATTCATTATCTATCGAGGGAAGAAAATACAATAGCTAACTCCTTACCCATTGTAGTCTCTATGTGGTATAGGCCAAAGGTGATGCCCATGAAACTGCTTATCAGACTCTGGTCTCGGATGCCATGTTACATGGATAAAGGAGTAATACATGTGTCAGTAGAGAATCACCCTTAGTATTCTAATATACAACGGTATTTAAAAGATAACAAATATCTTGAAGATGCTGAGAAAAAAGATAAAGATGTGATCCTAAGATTATCTTTGCAATTTATGGTTTATGACAGAGTAAGGATGCTTGATAGGGCCTATTTGTGATGTTTGGTTAAGGAAGAGCCTAGTAAAGTAATGAAGGAGGTGCTTGCAAGAGTTTGTGGTCCCCATATGAATGGTAGAGTGTTGGCAAAGAAAATTCAAGGATTAGGATACTACTGGACTATTATGGAGCATGACTATATTAAAAAACTCTAGAATTGTCATGAATATTAGGTTCATGGTAGCCACAATCACTTTCAACCAATTGAGTTGTAGAATTTGACCTCACATTGGCCATTTACAGTAAAGGGTATTAATGTAATTAGAGAGATCAAACCAGCTTTTTACAAAGGGGCATAAATACATTATTGTGGTACTTTTTAAAATAGGTATAGGTGGAAGCCTTAATTGAGCTGAGGGCAATATAGATGGTGCAATTCGTTAAAAAAAACCTCATTTACTGCTATGGTGTGTCGCACCATGTTGTTACAGATAATGGTGTTCATTTTCAAGTAGAAGTCAAGGTTATGATGGGAAAATATAGAGTAATCCATCACAAGTCGTCATCCTACAGACCGTAGGCTAATGGAACAGTGGAAACAGTAAATAAAAACATTAAAAACATTTATGCCAAGATGGTTGAGACGTATAAAGATTGGTTTGAGAAATTACCCTTCACCTTATAGGGTTATCGAACTATGACAAGGACGTCGATAGGGATGACATCGTACTCTTTGGTATATGGAGTGAAGGCAGTGCTATTAATCGAGCTATAAGTGAAGTATTTATGATTACAGATGGAATCTAACATTTTTGAGTACCAATAGGTAAAATCTACATTTGAACAACTGGCTCTACTGAACGAAAAAAAAAAAGATTGAACGCCCTGTATCACATATAGTTGTATCAAACCAAAATGGCCTACACATTTAACTAAAAGGTTAAACCAAACATGATAAAGGTAGGTGATATGGTGCTAAAGGCAACTTCAATTTCAAATTCAGGACCCTCGAGGAAAGTTCAAGCCAAATTAGAAAGGCCTAATGCAAATAGCCAAGGCAAGTTAGCAAAAGATCCACTTCAACTTTAAAGGCCAATCACAAAGGAAAGACTAAAGAAGTTTAAAGAGTCAATTGAAACCTTCATGAAACAATGACTTACATTTGGGTTAGTCCTAGAAGAGCAAAAGATGCATGAAACCCAATTAAAAGATGATGTGAGCTTAAACTTTTCAAATAGAGCACTTAACTTAATACAATGGAGCCCAACTTTTAGAGAGCACCAAAGCTCAATCTAATTCTACCAAGGAATGTAAAAAGAAGCCTAAGGTGTGTACCAATAGGTCCAAGTCATGTAAGCATGGAAATAAGGCCCAAAGTCAAAGATTCTTGTAAGATTTCTTTAGTTGGCAATGTTTCCTAATGCCATTAGGATTTTCTCATTAGGCTGAATCCTTTTTCTTTTCTATTTAGGATTAGTTATTCTTTAGTTAGGAAAATATCTTGGTCTAATCTTATTGACCAATCATAATGTTTCTTTAGTTTTTCTATTTACCTTAGGATTGTCTTTTCCTTTTTGAATTAAGAAAACTTGAAATCTATTATGGAATGTAAACCAAATCCAAATTAAGAATTGTAAGGCTATAAATAGCCTCTCATATTCAGCCAAAAGGATATTCATTCAATCAATATTATTATTGTTAGCAATTTTGCTTATGAGATTAAATTCTCTTCTTGAGTTCTTGAGTGGACTTGGTGAGATTATTGAGTGAATATTTAATAATTTCACAAGCATGTTAATTGTAATCTTAAATTGGCTTAGTTAATTTAAGATTTGAGTTAACACAACATTCTATCTTTATAACTTAGGTTGCTAGAAACAAGTTTTCTAGAGGTCTAGTTAGGATTTGAATATTAAAACTTCAATACTTGGTTTGATAGATTTTGGACAACTATTCTTTAGCGTACGGGTAAGGATCAATCCAACCTTATTCGTATCATTTGGTATTAGAATTAAGGATTCAAATTAAGTAAGTTATCTCAAAAACTCATTGTTCTTTGTGTTATTATTTTTGCATCAATTCGGGTTCTATCTCCTTCATAGGGCTCTAATTCTGTTTATTTTTGTTCTATCTTATTCCAATATGTTTTCTTTTTTTTTTTGTCTCCCAACAAATTAGTTTGTCTTATCATATTTAATTATTTTTTTTGTGATAGAATTCAATTCTAGTTTGTTTGCATCAAGAAAATCACAAAAAACTCCTAAATTACAAATTAACACTCTACCATTGTTCAATTCAGTTGTTCTTGTTCCATTGTGTTTCCATTCTATTTTTTTCTTTGATTCCATCATCAAATTAGTGTGTTTTATAATTCAAAAATGTTTTGCATCATTAGAATTTAATTGGAATAGATTGCATTTCAAAATTTTCGTAAAACAAGGAAAATTGCAATTTAAGCCATTCTAGCACAAATTTGGTTCTACTTGTCCAATTGAGTTACAATATGTTTGTTTTCAGTTTCAGTCATTAAATTAGCTTGTTTCATTATTTCATCTCAGTTTTCATAAAGAAATTCCATCAAAATCACATATTTGTGCAAAATTTCCTTAAATTAAGGAAATTTGCAAATCTTTGATTTCTTGTTTCTCTTCCATCCAGATTCAAATTTCTTCATCAATTAACCTTATCGTATCCTTAATTGCAGAATTGAAGTGTTTGATTTCAAGAAATTCCTTGAAATTTAGAAGTTGCCAAAATTTTCTTAAATTAAAGAAACTTGCTTTTTAACTTATTTTTTGCAATTTTCTTCTTATTTCTGATTCCAATTTATTTTTTTTTATGTCTAGACATTTTTTTGGTGTTTCCTGGGTGTCTACGGCTGAACCACATCTTTCAAATTCAAGGGGAAGCTGAAATTTTGAATTTGCCCTAATATTACTTCATTCAGCTTCTACTTGATTTTTCATGTTTTTGAGTTATTCTTTGTAATTCTTTCAATTTCAATACTATTTTAAGCTTCCAAGGTAAAAAAAAAAAAAAGTCAAAAAATAGAAAAAAAAGATTAAAAAGTCAAAAAAAAAAAAAGAGAAGAAAGAAAAGGAAAGAAACAAATAAAGAAAGCTAGAAATTGCATGATAACTTATTTCGCACTAAAAGAAGCTGATTTCAATTCTTTGATTTGCGTTCAACCTAGCCTTAATTTTCTTTCAATTTTGAATTAAAAACACCACCTTGCAACTTCTAAATTCTTTTTAATCTTTAAATTGCAATTAGTTCTTTAAGATTTTTTTTTTTGTAGCCAATTGTGTTATTTTCAAATCCTTTATTTTCTAAGTGTTTTAAAATTAGTTTTTACTTATTTGTGTTTGGTTTAAGCTTAATTTGATATAAAGTAACCTCAGCCCTCAAAGAACTTAAAGAAAAGAAACTTGAGAGGTAAAAGGCAAGAGTGTGTGAGATCATAGGAGGGAAAAAGTCGTATTGTGTGAAACACGAGAAGAGTGTCATATTGTGTAAACACACGGGAAAAAGTCGTATTGTGTAAACTTGAGAAGGAGTATTGTGAGGATTCTATTTGTTTTCTTGCTTCTTCTTACACAATGATAGGTTTGGAAAAGATAGAAAAGGATGAATTTATGTGGTCTATAATGGAGTTTTTTTAATTCTTGTTTAGATGTTTGTGCTTGTTTTATGTGTTTTAGTAGTTCTTTTTGTTTTAAGTATTGCTTTTGTGTTCCTAATTTGTTTTCTTCTTTAAATACTTGTTTATGCATTTTAAAGGATTTCTTTTGTTCTAAACAATTGTCTCCTTCTCTTAGCATTTTTTTTTCTTCAAATTGTTTTTCATGTTTTTCTTCTTATTTTCAACATGATAATTCTTCTTATTCATGTTTTAAAATTTTTAATCCTTTTTGTTTTAGTGATAAACATTTTTTTTTCATGTTTTTATATTTCAAAGAACTATTTTTGTTTTAAACATTTGTTTCCTTTTAAATTCTATTTTAGCTTATCTTCTTTGAATTCTAAGAGTTTGACTTCATGTAATTCTTATTTTTACAAGTCTTCTTTTCATTCTAGAAGTGTGTTCTTTTTAAAAAACTTTAGTTCTTGTTTTTCAAAATTCTTTGTAAATGTTCTTCTTGTTTTTTCAATATTTATAAACCATTCTTTTATTCTTCTTTCTATTTTAGGCATTGGTTAGGAAAAAGTTTTCTTTTGATTTCAAAAATTCTTATGTTTCATGTTTTTATTTGATTTCTAAATCTTGTTTTGATAAACCTAGACCTTCTAGTGTTTTAATTTTTTAAAAAATTAATACTTTAGTATTTCTCCATACTAGATGGAAAACATTAACATGTATTAGGGTTTCTTTTAGACGTTTGATTTTGATTCAAAATCTTTTGCCTAGATTTTGCATATAATAACCTTATTGTAGGTGCTTCTATGCGTGTTGTATTTGATCCGGGTGGAAAGACTTATAATTTGTACAGTAAGTTTAATTAGGATTCTTTTTGTTAGTTTTTATATTTGGTTTTTGCTTTATTAGGTCCATATTTGAGGATGAATCCTCTTGAGGAAGGAGGAAATGATGCAAATAGCCAAGGCAAGTTAACTAAAAATCCACTTCAGTTTCAAGACCCAATCACAAGGGGAAGGCTAAAGAAGTTTAAGAAGTCAATTGGAGCGTTCATAGAATAATGACTTACATTTGGGTTAGCCCTAGAAGAGTAAAAGATGCATGAAGCCCAATTAAAAGATGATGGGAGCTTAAACTCGTAAAATGAAGCATTTAACTTAATACAATGGAGCCCAACTTTTAGAGAGCACCAAAGCTCAATCTAATTATGCCAAGGCATATAAAAAGAAGCCTAAGGTGTGCACCAAGAGGCCCAAGTCATGTAAGCATGGAAATAAGGCCCAAAGTCAAAGGTTCTTGTAAGATTTTCTTAGTTAGTAATGTTTCATAATACTATTAAGATTTTCTCATTAGGCTAAATCCTTTTTTATTTAGGATTAGTTATTCTTTAGTTAGGAAAATATCTTGGTCTAATCTTGTTGACCTATCATAATATTTATTTAGTTTTCCTATTTAGCTTAGGATTGTCTTTTCTTTTTTGAATTAGGAAAACTTGAAATCTATTAGGGAATGTAAACCAAATCGAATTAGGTTTTGGATTAAGCATTGTAAGGCTATAAATAGTCTCTCATATTTATCCAAAAGGGCATTCATTTAATCAATATTATTATTGTTAGCAATTTTGCTTGTGAGACTAAATTCTCTTCTTGAGTTCTTGAGTGGACTTGGTGAGATTGTTGAGTGAAGGCTTAATAATTTCACAAACTTGTTAATTCTAATCTTAAATTGGCTTGGTTAATTTAAGGTTTGAGTTTACATAACTTTGAATCTTTATAACTTAGGTTGTTAGAAATAAGTTTTCTAGATGTCTAGTTGGG